>JADNYI010000296.1:0-40277 GCA_015501065.1 Infundibulicybe gibba
CTCGTACCCTGCGCCGTGTCTAGCAAGGTCCAACAAAACCGTAACCCCCCGTACCGCAACCGCCGGAGTGAGGAAAAACTAGCTTAAATACTATAAATAGCACCCTACCCAATGCAGGGCCTAGTGCACGACAGAATGAATGTGCAGGGAGCATGTACCATTTGCTATGGCGCTAGGGCCTCTTCTAATGCCTGTCGCAGCGCGATGCAGGCAAACACCCTCGAGCAGTCTGGTCGCCAGCAAGACCAACAAAGTTCGTGAAAGCGCGTGCGCTCATGCCACATGGATCACCCAAAATACAACGATTGAGAGGGTTGTAGTACATTTGTTTATATAGCTACAGTTATCCCCCACTCCTTTAGACACCCCCACTTGTGGTTCTACTCATGGCGTTGTCTCACACCGCCACTTCATTACCACCAGGAACGACCCCATCCATAGCCCACAATCACCTTCTTCTACGAGGGCTAGCATTCCACTTAGCCCCCTTTTTCGTTATCCTCCAGCCTCGGATCCCTAGGATGGATTAGACATGCATTGGAAGGGTGGGATCAAGAATTTGAAAGGTGAGATGGCCTACTAGTAGCACGAGTGGCTGAATGAATCCGAGGGGGTGAGTCTCTATATTTCTCAGTATTCTTCCTTCTTGTAAATAATAATGACTTGAAACCGAGGCTCTTGAGGTTAATATCCAATGATATGCTATTCAACGACTTGACGGTGATCGACACCACAACGGGACGGACCCTGTGACCCAGTCGGACTTCTCGACCTTTTCGACCTTTTCGGCCTCGAGCTACATAGTGTCCGACTAGGTCCGACTGTGTCCGATTCACCAACCTGAAGTCCGCGATCTATCATTTGGGTGGCCACGCAAGCGCTTTCGGCCCAAGCTCACCATGCTCACAGATAGCAACATTGATGACAAGCAATATCGATTATCCGTCAAAGGGCTTGTGTCATCTCGTGGTACTGGTTCAAAGGCAGAGACCGTCAATAATCCCGAGGTGTTGGGGAGTTCAGACTTTAGATGGTCGGTAGCTTACGTAGGGATAATTTACCACCGCTCCTGCAATAATGGCAAGAAACTTTTGATGCCAGATCGCATTTGGTGTACGGGGATGGGCCAAAGCCGGCCTGGCGGAAGCGCCTAAAATCGATGATTTTCATTCAATCTAACATCTAACCGCGTAGACCCCCTCCTGGATGGCTCTATCTACATAAGTAGTATGAACAATCCTACAGGGGTCCCAGACCGCCCCGAGACAATCTGAATGGCCCGACTTCTGCTCCGCTTCTCCCAACTGCTCAGCATCAATATCCTCGCTACCGCGATCCATATTGCCAATGCCCATGTCTACAAGAGGCAATGTCAGGCAACCTTGAACCTCGCCCTGGTCTGTGGCCTCCATGCGTCTCACTGACAGCCATGCATTAATCCTATCGCCCCACCAGACCGTGGCACATCGTCTGCAAGATCACTACTTCAATCCGTCCAATGGCCAATACACTGGTGGCTCTCTCTGGACCGATGCTGTAGATAAAACCGCCGGTCATGACAATTGCTTCATGAATTGACCTTTCAGTAGAGCACCTTGGAGGACCTTCACAATCTAATGCTTGCCACCGGGACGGATGACTTCTCAACAGTCGCAGACACCTCCTTCATTGGCAAGGCTGCACTCAACAGTGCCACGGACTGGCAGGCCATTCTGAATGGAAGTAATGATGATGCTGGGGTATGGATTCCGGAAAATCAACCAATGGACATCACTGACCAAAATTGCAGTGGATCGTCCTGGCGCTGTGGAAGATCGCAGACTACAAGGGGGCGAGGGGTCTCAGCAATGCTGCATATCTCGTAAGTCCGGTGCTGGATTGAGACAATTACTCCCGTGGAATGAGATCGGTACAGGGTAGCGCTAGCACGATCTATGATATCATTGCCGGACAGTGGGATAACACCTGTGGTGGGGGTGGTGAGCGAATCATTCATATCTCTCCGACAGACCTATGAATATCCTTCGCACGCAGTCTGGTGGTCGACTGCTCACACATACAAGAATGCAGTCACCAATGAACTGTTCCTGCTCCTCTCTGCATCTGGATTCTTGAGGTTCCGGAATCAGACCTACCTCGACAATGCGAACAAGGTGCCAATTTCCTGTCATGGTCCATTCTTTGCTACGAACTGATTGGACGGTGCGTAGGTCTGGAATTGGTGTACGCATGCATTCATGGAATATATTTCTGCTTTCCTGATATCCGCGCTACAGTGAAGAATACTGACATGCGCAACTCGGCCGGCTTGTACAATGACGGCCTTGACACGAGCACTTGCTCGAATAATGGCCAGGTAGATATCTATCCGCTATTTACGGTAATACCTGCATTATTAAGACAACTCTGTCTTAGACCACCTGGACCTACAATCAAGTAACTACAAGCTAGGAAAACGCGTTTTGATGCTGACACCTGCTGCAGGGTGTTATCGCATCGGGGCTCGCTGCTCTGTCAGTCGCAAATGGTGACAAGACACTCCTCGATCAAGCCGAGATCACCCTGGATGCCACAATCGCTCATCTCACGACCATCAATATCCTCAGAGAGTCCTGCGATGATGCTGCTTCCGGTGGGGCGGTCTGCGATCAAGACCAGGTTTGAGTGCCATTCTTATGAAGATTGGGGGCTGACCAACTTCGAATGACAATCAGCAAATATTCAAGGTTAGTTCCCATACTTACACCTAACTCCTGTCCTAACGATGTGTTTCAGGGGATCTGGACTAAGCATCTCCAATATTATCTCGATAATGCGAATGATCCTGCCCGGACTGCCAAGTACAGCGCCTTCCTTGGTTCTCAAATAGCTGCCGTCCTACACTTCGGCACGAACGCCGACAATGATGTTGGATCTGTCTGGTATGGTCCTGATCAGGTACTGAGCTATCCCTCCTGCATGTTCTATTCATCCAACCTGAGGACTCGACCAGGGCGGTTCGATTTTCACTCCGAAGACGAGTGCCAGTGGCCTGGCGGCTTATGTGAGTGCAGCGAAGTATGGACCTTGTTGGTAATGTGATAAAATACATGAGGCGACTGGCGGACTCCTCGATTAGCTAATAGATTACCTTAATTACTTAGTCGCTCCTTTTAGTTTTTCTCTTGCGCGTTCGACGGGGTATATACGATATATCCGAATTCACTCGTTTGTTTCGATTAGACCGGTGACGTTCCCTCTGGGTTCGCCCTTTTCCCTTCATAGAAGAACTGGTCACGAGTCTATGTTTCGATGTGCCCAAACCTGCTAGGACGAGAATTCGACACAATGGGAGCGCCTGTAATACAATCGGATGGGAAGCATATATGTGTATTGAGGAATCGAACCGACATATTTGATGCCAGCTGGTGCACAATGCACTGATGAAAGACTGATCGTCGTGCTGGACTCAGGATTCGACATACACAACGCATCGTATACACAATTGAGAGCAAGAATTCGTATATATAGGGTATATGTATAGGAGCCATCATTTTGTTCTGACTACTAGGCAATACATGGGACGGCTCTTCGCTGTTCATATACGTTCATAAGCAGAAGGGTTGTCTGGGAAGTTTGACTGCCAATGGAGCGAGGCTCTGGCGTGTGCGTTGGATAATATTGGACACTACTTGAGCGACAGGTATCGGACCCGGAACGGACCCTTGTCTGAGCTCTATCCCAACCGCCCAAGATGAATACGATAGATATCTGTTAAAGCAAATAAAGAAATATCCAGATGTACAAATGATAGCAAAACCGGGAAAATGACAATAATTGTCCAATTGTGGCGAATGGAAGCATAATTTAATCAGAAATCATTCCCGCCGTCCGCTCGTTCTCTTCGGTGCAAGTGGCTATCAAAGCCTGGTGTCGAAGGCTCGGCTTCTTCTTGTATTGTTTCTTCTGGTCCCTTCCATATTCCTTTCGCCATAGGAGAGGAATCTTCACCAGGGGCAGTTCCGCTCAGAGCCCGCTCCAAAGCTACGCAACATGGCTTCAGTGACAGAAGCAATAAGTTAGAGATGAGTATAACCTTTTTCTCCTCGCTTTTTTAGCCGTAATGACATAGCCGCTTGGAGAGAGTCGATATACGAGTCGTATTTTACAATCTCAGTGAGCAAATATTGCGATTTCTTCTCCCAATTACTCTGGGATTTGATAGCGTTCGCTGTTCGAGGCTGATACTGAGGCAAAGGAGTATGGTTAATGGTTGTCCTTCTATCATCAAGTCATGAGGTAATTTACCAATGCGGCCATGGGTTCGCGGAATTCATTGTGTCGCTCGAGATCTTTTTTCATCGAAGAAACGTGTTTCCTTAGTGCGTCAAGTTGGGTCTCCTCATCATGGGCGCTGGCGACCGTTGGCGGTAAAGGAGGTTTCCAATCGTTGATAGAAATTCTTTCAACCCATGGAGAATGCGTTGCCCGGACAGTCGCCGCCCCTTCCCGCCACCCGAACTTGCTTCGGCTGCTTCGACCACTTCGGCCGCTGCGAACACTCATCGAATCAGAGTTGTCCCGGATCGATTCATTGTCGGATTTTGACCGTCCGTGAGCATATGGGTCTGTGATACGGTTCCATCCATATTCCATATTTGATACACCACCAGCAAGGGGCTCTTTACTTGTTCTTGCGGCCCAATAATTGCAAGTAGATACCCATTCGTTGACGAGTTCTTCTGTTCCAGCTTGGAAAAAATACACACCACCATTTGCAAGGGTTAATACCATACAATATGGGCGGTGTCGGTTGTATCCTGGGGGTGGAAGTGCGTGTGCTAACGAGTGGGCAAGGTGAACAGTGCCGACTGAGTGAGCATTTGCCTACGGCGTGGATGAGAAAAAATATCGCAATATTTAGATTTTGACGTACTAGCCAATTCCCACCCCCAAAGGTACCCGAGCCACCACCATGATTTTCACCACCAAACGTGAACATATTTAATTCACCCTTTTGAATGACGACAAATACGTCCAACCAGGCCTTGTCTTTCGCCCTTTTCCCCGACGATTCCCAGTACTGCTTGCGGCCAAGGTTACCCTCCTTCGCCCAAGGCGCTCCAAGCAGGGCTAATTCTTCATCACTGATGCTAATTGTCGTTGATGTAGAGTTTTCGCTGTGGATGCTACGGTCGTCGTCTTCCTGGGCCTCTCGGATGATCGTGTGTGAAAGGTTGGACGCGAATCCCAATGTAGGAGTCAGGAATGATGAGCTGGATCCGTACAGGGCCTGAAGGGATCGTTAGGTATAATATAACATCTCAATACAAGCCGTACCTCATGTGTCGATGTTGCGAAACTAGGTGATGGACTGACTCGGCCATCGATACTGCTATTACTGCTATATGGGCTGACTGGCTGAGCACCAAGGATAGATTGTAAACCACGAATGCTACCCCGTTTTAATGTCGTCAGTCGATCGGGGGGGCCGCGCAGGCTTCGATTACGCATGATATTCGAATTTCCGGGACTCAGAGATGACATGGATGGACGGGTGAGGTTGCTGTTTAATGGCTGTAAGATCTGCTGACTCTTAATCGCATTATACATTTCCTGGCAGCAGCGTAAGCAATTGTTAACCGGGATCGTCCAAACTGACCTTAAGCAGTGCTTCCATGTCGGACTCCCACCCACGGCCGTATACAAGATTCCTGCTTGGAGGTCTGTATTCGTGTCCGGTTGATATTTGGATGGAAGGCGTGCTGCCATTAGAAGGCTGGGGATCTGGTGGAGAAGTGTGGTTTTGAGGGGGTGGAGAAGCCATTATAGCATCCCGAGAAACACTATTCCAACTCGCAATGCTATCACTTCTTTTGGAACGAGACAAAGTCTCTGTGCCATCGGAACCAGTACCTCGGAGACTGCTACTGCAATCATCATAGGTAAGATCTGAAGAGGAGATTTGCCCCGGCGGGGTGGGCTGAAGTTGTATTTGTATAGTGGTTAGGGTATTCCGGACAAATTGATTCCGCGACATTCGAGTGCTAATTTCAGCGATGTGCAGGTCAGTGTTTAAAAGCAGAAGGGAGTATGCTACGGCATGGACGATATCTGCAAAAGTCATCTTGAGCAATGGATAAATTTTTCATGATCACCACATACTGGAGCTCCCATAGAGTCCGCCTGGATTGCAATCCCAATATCGCCGGCTGAATTCCTCAAGGATGCGATCAACTTGTTGTGTCTCCCCCTTGATGTAGAGCTTAGCGCATAGACGCCTAGGATTCTGGATAAGCTGGATCCTGTTCTGACCATCAAACAACGAACCGGAACGCTAAATCCAGCCTTAAACCCGAAAAATCAAAGAATTCAACATAGTGGTGCAATGCCACTTTGTTAATGAGACCACTTCAAGAACGTCAACGGCTGCTGGATTGAATGTAAAGAGAGGTCACACACGATCCACCCAGCCATTCCGCAATCTTGTCTTTAGCCAAAAAATCTTCGTCCTCGTTCCAACAGCGGGACGCCAGCTCCTTCCCTCGTGTCTCCATGTCAGTGTTTTCATCTGCAACGAATGGGCGGCTTGAAGAAGGGAAACGAGCCAGTGTTAGGTCATTTACGGTAAGGTCCTGTTGTGAGCTCCTGCGGCCCGGCGACACTGTTGGTACAGATGACGGAATGAATCAAAACGGATGAATGAACATGGATGAGCTCACAAACACCGTCATCTCCGCTGGGTATAAGTGATGGTTCTGAGCTGGATGCCGTTGAACGATGCATGATGCGTAATCGAGCAGCGTCACGAGGATTGTGTCCCACACCGCCAGATCCTCCGGTCCTCGATCTAAGCGGACTGGTGCCGTGCCTTGGGCTTGTGGTACGAGGAGAGCCTATTGAATGAGGCCGTGAGGATGATCGTACAGGCGTTTGTAGGGAGGAGATGCGTGGTGGCACAATGGGCGATGGTGGGTCACTTTTCTCTCCCTCATCATCGAGAGTGGAAGGCATCTCAAGTGTTAGTGTAGGCGTGACGGGGTATGTCGCAGATTTTTTGACATCAGGGCGCGGATCTTGTTTAGAGCTTGAAAATGCACTGTCTGTTTGCGACCGAAACGCGGCTCGTCGTGCAGGGGTGGAAGGGTCTCGAAGGTCCAATGAAGAATCAGAATTTGGGTCTAGTTGAGAGAGTTGGCCTTTAAAATCATCCAAAATGCCATGTAGAGTGGTATCTTCCCACTGCGGAACCTCTTGCTTATGGCTGACCTCAGGAGTTAGCGGAAGCGGAGCAGCCGCGCTGAGATTCCCCATAGCCTTTTTCAGCTCAGCGTCCCCGACGCTCATGCTCCTTCGCTTCCCAACTGTGGAAGTATTATTTGTGGGTAACTCTGGTTGCTTCTTATTGAGGATGGATCCAGCTAGAGGGAGCACAGGAGCTTTGTCGACGAAAACCATGGACCGCTCATCTACATCCTCGCTATCTCGGATAGCAGGGCTGCCCATGATTGCAGGTAGGGGTTTTTGAGTAACAGGTGACGAGTGTTGTGTTGCGGAAAACACATCAGCTATAGGGGAACCGACAGGGGTCCGCTGATGCTGAACAGGCAGTGGGGGAACAGGAGGAGGGAAGGCATCAAACAAAGATGGTGTAGAATATAAAGGAGTGGGTGGCGCCGAAGAAAGTGTCGCATCAGTTTTCTATATACTCTAGTATCAGTAACTGCAAATCAGTGATGAAGTGCCTTACAGATCGTTCCCGAATGGTGCTTTGACCCAACATCTTTCCCAGGAACGCACTGGTTTTTGCTCTCACCGAGGATTTAACAGGCTATACAACCAGAGTTTTAAGACATGAAAGGCTGTGATCTGGGGATTGCATACCTTTGATCCATTTTCTTTGGGTCTAGGACTCGGGACAATCCAATCAGGACCAGGACTAGACTCACCAAAGGCCCTCCTCCCTTGACTCTTGCTCTTGGAGAGCGGTGTCACCTGTGGGACATGGCTGGGCCTGACGAATATGAGGTAGATGACCGCGGACGGGCGCCTCGATCAAACGCAGCTGGTATGGGAGGGGGGATTCTCGCTTTCTCTCTTTCCTCTGGTGATGTGAGCTCACAACACCTCCTCTCTCCTTCGCCTTCCGCAGCAATGTGGCAAGGTCAGGACTGCTTGCAGTCCCCGGCGATCGGTACATTGAGCGGCGATTGGTTTGTCGGTCTGTGCTGGGGGTATTACTACTGTGGGTATTGTTTGTATTATTATCTTCAGCGTCATAAAAGAGGTCGTTGGATGACGAAGCCGGAGACGGTGGGACGGGTTTAGAATTTGAAGGACCGGCGATGGGTGATGGTGTGGGCGGTACTACGGTAGGTGTTGATGGTTGCGCGGGCTTTGGTGTATTATTGTGACCAGCGCGCGATGAACCAAACGCCCGCTTTATCGGAGAAGGGCTGGTATCAGCACCCAAAGAGTTGACATCCAAGCCCTCCTTGAGCATGACAGTGCCCTCAGCCCTCAATGCCTGCTCGAAATCCAAGTCTGTGCGCGATATCCTGCGTTGAAGGTGTCTATTATCTTGGAAAGACGAAGAGACAGGCTGGAGCCCCGTGGGATACGCGGTTGGCGCCGCTGTGCGCGACGTCGATGACGGAGGAGGGCGGAAGAGGGATGCCAGGATGGGCGAAACTGCCGAGCAATCCCCGGGGGGATTGTGATATCAAGAAAATAGAAAATATATCACCAAAGTTTCTTGACGACGACAGTTGGCAATTCAGAATTCAAGCGCGCCACCGAAATGCAATTTACCCATATCGTAACATTTCCTTCCACGTGAGCATAAATAAATAAAGCCAGAAAGCCAGCCATATACATCCTACTCCCCAATTGTAGTTATGTATGGCTACACAGGCAGTTGGGATAAAAGACAGCAGGAAAAAAAATAATCTATGGGGTGTGTGCAAATATCTATGGCGCTATCAGAGTGGTTACAATCCTCGAGGGGGAGGTGGCGACAAAAGAGTGTGAGCATAACCAATCAGAGGGGTCAAGATCATCAGTTCAGGCTAGTATGATGGATAATGCATAGGGTGTGTGGGGGAAATGGGTACTACAAAGAGCGATGAAAATATGATCTAAGCCAAAATTCAAAAGATGGAGAAAGGGCTCTAGTTAGGAATCTGTAATCCGGTGGAAGTCCGTCTCTGGCGTTTGGGACCACTAGCAGCAGTGGACGTTGTACTTGATGGCGCTGTCGGCCCCAATCCGACGCCGGGCACAGGCCCTGAGTTGGTGCTGCTCCGGGTGGGAAGTATCCTTGAGCCGTTTGTTAGGCCCAATCCTGAGAGTATAGAGTTTGATTGGGATCGCGGCCGTGATGTCGACGACGCAATCTTGGGTAGTGAAGAGCCGCTTTTGCGGGAGCTACTACTCGGCGCACCTGAAGCTCGGTTCCTAGGGGGACATAAATATGGCCAAATTTCCGTTATCTATGGGCGCTAAGAAATACCTTTTCTTGATCACATCCGTCTTGAGTGACAAAGGACGGACAACGCCGTGCAATTTCTTATCGGACGAGATACCATTAATATCATCTTTTTTGGCAAAACGCGGCAACCCACATAAAATAGCCCACACGCGTTACCTACACCCCAACAACCCACGTATCAGTACCCACAAAATCATCGATAAAGAGAACGCACAAAGCGGCTGGCCTTCTGGATCCCGTCTCCAGAGCGGCGTGTTCGTTGTTTGACAATTGGTACACAGGGTTGGAGTCTCACTTCCCTCCTCCCCACCTCCTTTCTCTGCCACACTAGAACTCAAGTCTGGCGTACTCGTCGAGGACCTAAGCTCTTGCCCTTCCGGCTTTTCACCGGTGCTCTTTTTCTTGCCATCCGCGCCTTTGAGAGGAATATACTTCCGGCCATGGCCCTGCCCCTGTTTTCCGCCCCCATTCCCGCTCCCTGTTGCATTCGCCCCGTTCGGCCCCTCGGCTGAAGGGGGTGTCGATGCACTGGACGCGTTGTGCGGCTCAGGACTGGCCCCTGCGCTTGAACCCATACCACCCCCACCCCACCCATCACTTGTGGCTGGACTTGTGTGGTGATTATATCCACCATACGTTCCAGGTCCAGCACCAGCCGACCCGATGGTGGTGTCCCCGCCAAGGATCGTCGGATCCACATGCGTAAACTGCGCATGGGCATCGAGACCTGAGTACATCATCCCTACCAACCTCCCGTAGTCTAATACAGCAGCCTCGTCTGCGGCATTAAGCTGGGCATAACCCTCCGCCATGGCGGCGGACGCTGCTGCTGCTGCTGCCGAAAGCCCGCTTTCGTTCGATATCGCACCAAGTCCGAGAGCTGATTTGAGCCCACTGGTGTGTGAGCCTGGGCTAGTGGGTGACTCAATCGAAGCAGAACGGTACTGACTGGGATTGCCCCTTTCCTTAGACCTAACCACCCCATTCGCACTTGAGTTGCCGACAGTCCCCTTTGGTGTATTAGCGTTCTTGCTGAGGTCGCCCCAATTATTAACATTCGTTGGAGCTACCACAGGGACCAGGGAACGCACCTGATCACCTCACCGCCGCCAGTCATGCTGCCCTCTGGTAAATCAAATAACCCATCGTAAGGCGGGAATGAGAAATTGAAATCTGTTGACGGAAACGCGCCGCCAGCTGCCATCATATCTTCTCCCGCTCCTAACCCCGCTCCACCTATATCATTCACCCGTGGCTGCTCTTGCCCCACTCCCCTGCCACGCGATGTAGACTCTTCTCCTGCGCCGCTCTTGGCGTCCCCCCGTAACATACTCTCCAAATGCTCGGTCTCCGCTCTTCTCTTTGTCCCTATTAAACTGTCTGGTGACAATGGCTTTCCATTGACCTGATGGCGTCCCCCAACACCAGCCAGCATCCCGATCCCATCCTTTGATACAGTGTGATCAAAGCTTGTCTTCCTCACGTGGCGTGGGAAGGCGGGGGTACCTGGTTGCATATATAAATGATGGTGATGCCCATGCGGAGCGTTGAGCGGCGGGGCCATGTGATTCTGACTCGGATGTGCGAACATACCGTGGGTAATAGGGTGGGGGTATTGACCTTGAGGTAGTGGAGTATTTGAACCATGCATCATCATAGTCGAGTGGACGAATAGCGGTGACGTAGTTCCAGTAGTCGTATTGGACGAAGGGAACCGCATAAGACCATGTAGACCATAGGAAGGCAAGGACGACGGCGCGAATGTGGGGCTACTGTATGCTGATAATGATTGGAGTCCGTAATGCGATGTGCCGCCATTGTTAGTGTTTGTGTGACCACCGAGCGCGGTTAAGTAACGTGAATCAAGCGAATTATCAAACGAAGGTTCAGTAGGGTCTTCATATACGGATGAGAGTTCGGGGTGAGTACTTTGGGAATGGTTCTGTTGTTGATGGTGGTGATGGAGGTGATATGATGCTGCGGTGGAAGTTGAGGGAGGGCTCGGGTTTTTCGGTGGGATGGGGACACCCAGTGAGGTTGATGTTGTAGTTTTGAATCCCTTCCAATCCTTCTGGTGTTGCTGTTGCAAATATACTTGTTGATGGGGGTCCGGAAGAGAAGAGGGAAAAACAAAACGTCCGTCAGGGAAAGGCCCATTATTGTTTGGGAGCATGTCTAATGTCCCAGTTGACTCAGGTGGGCGGGATCGTGATCGGGACGCAGGCCTCCAGTCCATCGATATTCGGGATCTAGACCTGCTCATCGCACGCCAGTCCATAGGAACAACGCTGTACATGAAGGTTAACAAGGGGGGAGAGTGGGTAAGGGAGTGAAAATAAACCAACTCTTCTTCCTCGAACCCGTCTTGATTGGTGCCATCAAAGCCCACAACGCGCACCTTGGCTTTACCTTTATCGATCCGTCGTCCTCTTTCATCACCATCGCCTTCCCTCGTCGCTTCCGTGGTTGAATTACCCTTCGCCTTCTCGCCGACGACATCTCTTTCCGTAGTGGGAGCAGCGGCGAGGCTGAGCTTCTCCTTACCAACTTCCGCTGCGCGTTCCTCATCCTCCTTCTTCTTTTTCAGGGCAAGCGCCATCATACGCCACGTGAGGTTCTCCATCCTCTGTGCGTGTGGGAGAGTGGCCTTGGTTCGAGCATACATCTTCCATACCTGAGTGGCGAGAGGGTCTTCCTTGGCCAACTGCTCAGGATCATGGTCCTCGCTGGCCATCGCCTGGAGATCGGGAGAACCGGAAACTCGAGGGGAGGTGAATGGACTGGTTGCCTGGGGAGAACTTTGAGTCGTAAAGAGGTCTTCGGAGAATATATCGGTAAAGAGGGTGGACTTTGAGTCCACGATGGGAGAATCGGCGGGAGATTGAAAAACAGATGCGGTCGAAATGGGATCTGAGGGGTAATGAGGTATGTTGGCGTTCAATGGTGGGTGGGACGTTGAAGGAGACATCCAGAGAGATGGAGCGAGGCCTCTAGTTGAACGCTCACCTGGGTAGGGATAGTATGGGCCTGGAGTGGGATGATCGTATATGGCTGGACTTGTATCGACGCGGTGAAGTGTCCTAGACTGCTGCCGTCTCCGCCTATCGTCTGTATACGAAATGAAGACTGTGTATTGCAACGGATGGAAACAGAAGACAAACCTGGAGCATGATGTAAATCCGAGGAGGAAGAATCTGATCGTGGGAGGGTAGACTTTTGCGGGTAGGTGGTGTAGGACCAGGAACCTGATTGATCCTGCTCGGTCATAATGGAAAGAGGGGAGGGTTGTGGACGCTGAGGGCTGTAACGGTTGTGGAAGGAGGAAGCGGGCACACTGGATGATGCAGCTGACACAGATCCCAAGACGCCATTAGCAGCGAGTGCGGCAAAAACGGATGGGTTGAGGGGGGCCGAAAATATATTGCCCCAGTCAAAATTAGAGGTGTGCTGGTCGGAATTGAGCGCGTTGTCGCCATCCAAGACAGCGTCAGCGTACGATGGTGACGCCAGAGACGGCGATGAGGAGAGATCCATGGCGGTGAGGAAGAAGAGCCCAACTCGAACGGTCCGATCGAAATTTCGTTGACGTTGGGACCCCATTACTTTCGCATGTGCTGCGGGTCCCCGGGGTCCCGCCCTTGTTCCCACCGTTCTGGATCGCGAATCGATCCAAGATCTCAGGTCTCCCCAACCACATCGACCTAGGCCCCGCCCGGCCACCAGGCTGCCCACTCCGGGCCGTCAGGCCATACCCGGTGCCCCCATATTCCAAGGCGGTCAATCAAACATGTTTCCTCCACCAAAAGATTTCCGAGTAGTGCAAATTTCGCTTCACAGCCGGGCACGATACTATATCCTTTGTTTGAGTATTTTTACCTCATCCGAGTCTGAGACGACAAACCCACTTGCCCCTCTACATATTCTACCCCTTCCCCTATATTTCACGGCGTACATGCACTGATCTTGCCCTATACCGCGGAACTTCTGAAGAGCCAACATGTGTGAGCACCCAGCCGCTAACTCAACACTAACGCCGCGATCTCATACTATGCCCGGCGCCCATACACAACCTCATCATATCCTTCTGATTGGTAAAATTTGTGTCATTACCACATCCAAGCACCAATGTGGTGTTCTCCGATCCGAACAATAAAATGAAATATGTAAAGTAAACCTTACGCTTACATCGTCACAGGTAGTAGGCGACATAAATCAATAGCTGATCGCAACGACTATGCCGTTTCATAGGTAAACCAAAACGTGCGTCGTATACGTCAGACGCATCCTCCCCACCCAAGATTTGTCAAAAGATCTTTATCGATTAGCAGGGTTTCAAACGCATGATTGCCTAAATTTCAAGGCAATTGCGGATATCCTTCACAGCTAATCGCAAGTTGTGCTGATGCCGCTACCACCGCGACAAATGATCCATGCATGGCAACTGCGCGCCTATGATATTCAACCGGCGCTACTCCAAGATGTTGCTTTGGCTTCACTCGTTTCCGCCCCTGTCTTGATTTGGCTATGACTTTATTCTATGCGTCTGTTTATATATGTCCTTCGGCCCCTTCCCAGGTCGTTCATGTAATGGACCACATAAAGCTCATCACAACCGAACCTCTGTAAAACTTAACCGGGACTTCCTCCCCGTGTTGGCGTGCGAGGGGGTGCTTCCATATTGAGAATACATTTACAGACGGTGCGTGGCTCATCAATGGATTGCTGGTCCTTGAAGCATGTTTGAATTATAGTCATACACACCGCTTCATTGCTCTCCATAGGCACAGTCTCCCATTGACTTTTAGGGCGGCAACGGCACTCCGCAAAGTTGCACCAGAAGAATCGCAACTATGACAACGGGTATCAAGACTAGCACGCCGGGCCAGGCTTGCTTGGGAGGGCGCCAATCTCCGTCTGATGCCATTTTCTTATTGTGTTATCCTTTCGATGAGGTTGGCGAGCATGCAACGACAACCAAGTTGACCAACGACCCTTTCGCACCCCGAGCCCCATAATTGAGCCGCTGGATGTCACACTGAAGGCCGGCCGCGCCGGAAACGTGCAGGAAGGTGCGACCATAGGATCTCAGACGTGTACCTTCTATTGATCACTGAGCCCAAATCTCCTCATAGAGATTTTGCCGCTCGTGGTCTTGGTGCGGTATGGCGTGATTCGAATCCCATCGCACGAATCTTCCGCGGCGCCCCACGCCCGGCGGCGGCCAAATCCAGTGTCTTGTCCGGGCCGACATCGGACGCCATGCTCCCTCTGCCTTCACTCGCGGTGTTCCAATATCTAAAAGTGAGCAAATGGGAGGAGTCTCGCTGCTTCGTCGAGCGTACACGCCATCGGCACACTAGCCGGTTTCTATTCGGTACTCCTTCTATTCTTTTCCTCGCGGTTTCAAACCCTCCGATGCTTGCACTCAATGTGTGCCTTTGATCTGTTTTGGACGGTGCACGTTGTTGTTGTCAAATGCGGACCGTGTACTCCCACAGTATACTAGTAGCATCTAATATCGGGTTCGATTAATATATTCTAATTCTTCCATCTCGCTGAATATTGGGGCAAGCTGAGGCAGGGGTCCTATCATAAGAAGGGAACAGGAGCTGACACTACTGTGGTTGTGGGAACCACTTGCGGTCGTTGGCCGGCGGCTTGTGTCAAACGCCTCAAGCTTCAGACGACCTGGCTGCCTATGGCTACTGATGATATCTCGACGAAGAATTTGCGCTGCCTGGGGATGATGCGACAATAAAAATGTGGCATGAATAAACGAGGCCATAATCTCCCATCATCGATCTGGAATCCCAGCTGCTATCAACATCCCCGGGTTAGGTATTTGTCCCTACTGTACATCGCCGTGACGAACTAGCAGGAGACACCCGAATACCCAGGACGTCACTGTAAATTAAAAATCTGTGAATGGAAATATAGGGCCCAGAACCTGATACTAATCTGCGGGCAGACCCCACATTGCCATGCTGTGATCGTCTCCAAAGCATCCTCCACCTGAGTATATAAGTACTTGTTGCCCCACAAACCTGAGGCTGTCAGCATCACGGACCTTATGTGATCATCTGATGCCTCATTCAACAGTCTTGTTTGGGGTATGGATTGAATTGCCCCCGCCCAACAACGACGGTACAATGTACCATCAATAGTACACCCGATGGAGCAAGGACCCTCGAAGGAACAAACCAAGCGGCCAGGGTGTATGTATGCTTGCCCTGTCCACGTCCCAAGAAGGTGAGTACCTAGAGTTGCTTCCACCAGCGCTAGCTAGCCTCTGTGAGTCCAACTGGATGGTGTGATTGTGGTACAAGTCAAGATCGAGATATGTATCTCGGACCAGATCTCCAGAGGTTCTGATATCGAACACGATCGAGATTTGGACTTTGCTGATGCAACGTGCTTTTATGATTTATCACATTCAATAATTTCAATTTCCGTTTTATCTTATCAGGATTTTTATCATGTGATTTTCCGTCATTGGGATGTTATCCTTATCCTACGAAACTGATTGAGTAGAGATAGCGATAGAGAATGGTTATAGTTCGTCCACTCACGTACATAGGCCTTATCGATATCTGTTTGTCGCAAATTTCTAATTCGGGTCGCGACCGGCCCTTGATTAGGACCTGGACCCTCCAGGTCCTAATTTGGTTATGGCGGGTTGTCACTGGGTCCTGACCGAGCGACCTGTCGGCACCCATCATGTGGGTCGCCACCCTGGGTCATCGTCGGGTTGGGACCCTTGGTCGGAACCCGCTGTTGAACTCTTGGTGAAAAATTAAAATTCTTCTAAGGCGATTTGAACTCCGCTTGAAACTGCAGCCACGTCGTCCATTGTAAGTTCAACTTGTAAATTCAACGGTCAACTTGTGTTCTGCCACCAACCCTCTGAGTCTCACCCACACTGGACAATCCCCGGGCCCCGCATGAGCACAGCGAACAATGACAGTGACAAGCATTATATTCAACAACGGGCGGTGCCCTCCCAGATGGAAACAACTAACGACAAGGCGCCCATTTACACAACCACCTTCACCATGTCGATTTGAGTTGTCCATGCATAATCCGCTCGCCAATCTCCACGCGCTGCCCATCCGATCCGCCTCACTAGTTGACGCACGATATCAATGCACCCTCACGCTCCCACTGCCTATCCAACTCACCTCCTCACAAATGAGGGAAGTTGAGGTGGTATCCAATATGGTATGTGCATATTGCTACCACTTGTCGTTTCCTCTTGCTTACGAGAAGTCGGAAAAGGCTCACATCCACTTCATCCCCGCTGCCATTACTGCATCGCAAATCATTCATTATGACATCTAGTGCACATGATGCTGCGAGGCAAAACGAAGGGTGTAAGTTACAGTCTTTGCAGCCACTGCGGTATGCCTGCACTCAACCGTAGGTGAGTGAATTAGATTAGGCACATTCTATACCTGTAGATTTGCAATATGTACAATGCCCAATACAATTTATTTCAAAGTTCATCAATAAATGTTCCTGGATCATTGCTATGTTTGCGAGGTTGGCCAGTCATCACTTCAGTTTCAACTCTGGTCATTACTTTGGTCCTGACCCTTGGTTGGGACTGTTGTTGCTACTTGCTCTTCGGTTATGACCGGTCCTGACGGCAGGTCCGTCCGAAGCCGGTCACGAGCGGTCATGACCTTGTCATGACCCGATTTAGAAATTTGCGACATTATCCCGCTCAGTTCACTTCTTATCGTACATGTAACATAAGCGGGAGCTAAAAAGATATAAGAGCATGGGCTGAAAGTCGACTGCCCCTCCCCCTTGGCGTCTCCCCTGGTCAAAATATGGACCTAACCGTGTACATCACTGAAGCTCCGCAAATGGCCGTCGATATTCCTGGTCGCACGACGGACGCACCAGCTTATGGGTTCACTCGATGGATCCAGTCCTTATTTGTCGAAGTCCCTTGTGCAACTTTGGTACCCAGGCCACGCGCGCACATTCGCGGGAGAATACCATCCGCAAACAGATGGTACCCCGGCGTAGCGTCCAGAGTCTATATTTGTGATGCTCTATGGAGGTATAAATGGGTCACTACGACGAGAAAGGAAGGTGTGGAGTGGGGAAAGGACGACGAGAATCTGGGGGAGGTAACGTGGATTTGTCACCTTAATGGCGCTGAAGTGACTGTCCTGGCTTAGATGGATTGTCACGGGTCGTACGTTTCAGTTTGAACGCCTGCCCTACCAAACCCACGGTTCACCAACAACGGTAATAACAAGTATTTAGATCAATATGCAATGGAATATTAATACGGCCCGGTTTACCCCAGCCTAGTCCTTCACTCGGTGTCTCTTACTTGTCTTTTTTCTCCACGGGGATCTCCTGCGGATCATCACTCCACTGCCAAACCTCGAGGAGTTCCCCACGGGCAATTGCGGTGGCGAGGAACGACATGATGCAAGCGGGGCTATACGCGCCGGGTTTGGTCAATCGCAAAACAAAAATGCTCACCGGGATAATCCACTTGCCTAAGATATAAAAGTGCCGGCTGTGCTGCTTTCCAGGTATGCATGACAAACATGGTAGTCACCAGACCTAGAAAATAGGCCGTAAGTGAGGCATAAAAGTATGGTTTGGCGAAGGTCCCGGTTGAAGACCCAGAGCGGTGGTAATCGTAGCGGAGTGCAAGCGCGACAAAGGTTCCGGGATAACGATATCCCCCAGGCCCAGCATTGTAAAACCCCCCGGGACTGAAGGAGAGGATAATGATGCGAGACTAAGGGATTTTGGCCAGAGGAGTTTGATTGGACATCCAGCGTTGTGGCAACCTTCACCATCTGAAATAATATTTGAGGAGGATACGGGTACACACAAGGCGTTACCTACGACTTCTGTTCCAAACACCCCACCATATGTCATAGAAGAATAGGCCCGACAGGAGGATGGTTCCCGTCTTGAAAGAGTCGATCTTGAGTAGACAAAGTGCATTATGGGAGAAGGAAAGGGCAAGGATATCGGTGAGGACAAAAGACCTGCGGTATGCCAGAGAGAAAGTGTATAGAATCGATGGAATCGCAGCAACGGGCAGTAGGTACAGCGACGGGGTTCGGCATGACGCATTGAAAAGAGCTGAAATCGTTTCTTGTGACAATGGAGACTATGGGATAAAGCAAACACGTACCAGTAGAGTCTTTTTTTATTGACAAGCGAAATTTGCTAAACGTTTTCCAGCGAGCATTACCAACAAAATAGCGGGTTAATGATATTGATGTCTGTTAACCGTTCAGAATGATTTCATCTCCAACAGTAAATTCAGTAAATTGACCTTCCAGACGCTCCCAACTCCAGCAATGGAGAAATACCAGCCGAGAAACCAATTGATCCACTCCCGCCCAAAGAATTTTACTATCAGGTAAAGCCCAAATAAAGCGACTGATCCGATCTACACTTCCCATGGTTAAAATATTGTCCACGAATGTAACCTGGGAAAGAAGGAGCCTACCACCGGGAACCACCAGGCATCTTCCGAGGACATACGCTCTGAGACCTCGTCTTGATCGTCATCGTCCGGAGGCTCTCCATCCTTGGTTTGGGATTCTATGATTCACAAAACATGTATCAAAACTTGCTCTACTCCCAAGTATGAAATGCCGCACGGGCAGGGAGCCATACGCTCCAGCATAAATAGACCCAGTAGCTAGAGAGAGAAGCGCAGAGTAGGCTAGAAGCAAGTTCTGGTGAGTGTGTCCATCTCAGGCAAAACGCCTTGGTTAGGGACCGTGAAAGAAATGTAGTGACGTGTAACCTGGGAACCAAGATATGACACGCGGAATTCACGTCGGGGCGCGTCGAGTTTGTTGTAATTATTTAGACCCAGGACCGCCCAAACACATCCAACCAAAAACTCATATCTGTTGAACGGACATGCTTTATGTAAACTTTATCATGTATGTCATACAAAGGTGTACGGCTAATAACTGCTGTTGATGAACTTGCATCAGGGAGATGCCCTAATTTCAGAGACGAGAGAAATGATGACCGTCGCAAGCGACGAATTTCGATACCCTGGGGCCGGTGGTGTTGAAAATCAACCCAAACCCGCTTTTTAAAGTCATCTCCGCCACTTTAAAGTTTAGCTATGTATGATACGGTAATTCTTTGCGAATCTGTGTCAATATCACGGGAAACAGCCGTTTGATCCCAGTTGATCCCTCAAGACAGTCCTTATATTGACTGAAATGATGGACAATCTTGAACACTCGCGTATTAAAGGGCTATTATTCAAGTTTCCGGTTTGGAGGGCGGCCCAGCCAGTTGGGCCGGGGTACGGCAATGAACAGGCTTAGGTTGGTTTCGATTCACGATTTTCGCCAATAGCTCAAATACATTAATGTACAGTGCTACGACCTATCAATATGTTTATGTGCGTGACCAGACTTGCCACAATCCCCATCAAGCTCTAGATTTCAAGGAAGCCGCATGGAGGTGAGCAAAGGATATACAGGACCGTTTGGATAAACCGCATAGCCGTCATTGGGAGTGTCACCACTAGTGGGTGTAAGGTTTGAGGTGGGGACACACAAGATGCCTATGTTACTTACCTAGAAAGATGTGATCCGGATTGCCTAGCATGAGAGTAGTTGAGAGACACCATTATCAATTCTATTCAATCACTCACCAAATAAGATCGCCCGTCACCCCAGACGAAACCACCTCAGAAAACCAAGCACTGTAAACCGTTGCCTGGTTATCGGTGACACCGAATTCTTCCAGGATCACAGGCTTCCCGACCCGGTTTTGAGAGGTGGCATGGTCCGCAATCCATTGGGTCCCCCAGCCTTGCGGATCGCTCGTTTGCCCCCAGCTGATGGGGTAGGACTATTGGGCTTGTTAATGGTGAACCATAATTCAAGGCTCTGGGCGCGCACATGGAATGTGCCGAAATCAATGGTACTAATGACCAGATTAGCATCAAAATCGACGCCCTCACTCCCTCTGCAGGCTTGGGGTTAGAATGTGACAAGCCATAGGAATGGCAGGAAAAATAAACAAAACTGGTATGGGTAGGTGGGAGCACCTGGCTGGTTGTAGAAACCTTCATCCCCGATTGCAACTAGATGGTTTTGTCGATAGATTTGATATAGCGGACATAGTCTTCGCCCAGTTAGTTACTGTGGTGGTAGTGCAGGTTCCCGAGGAAGAACTACAGAATTATAAATAAAGTTCTAGTATAATATAGGAATACCCTACCCAGTGGTTCCCTTACACCTCGGCTCGTTTGCAAGTTCCCATGCCATGATGGTAGGTTCATTGACATAACGACCAACGAGGTTTTAACGTAGTTTTTGAATGCATTCTACCAATTTGGTTAGAATCGCGAAGGGAGCATGGCTGAGGACTGACCATGACGTTGGTATTGGTGTAGAACAAATCATGGGGCTGGCCGGAACCAAGAATCTGGTTAACATATACATCCATACCTCCATAATCGGCCCTGGGGACTGTTGAGCGGAATGATGGAGGTACTAAGTTCGATATTCACCAATTATTCGTTCTATCAAGCTCAAAGTTAGTTCAATATCCGCCTGAATAGGATTCAATCATACAGAGCAACGATGAGGCGGATGCCATTCGCCTTTGCGGCGGCGACAACATTATCTAAAAGGAAGTTGATTGGTCGTTATAACAACCAGCCCAATGGGTAATCACCAAAATTTGCAAGGCCAGTGGAACCAGTATTGATAGTTGGGGTACTTCCAGACCAACTTTGGTAATAATTACCATTTGGACTAGTTACTTCGTTGAAACCCCTGCGAAATTTGAAACTCATGAGCACCGCATTGAGCGATTCAAACTATTGCGCAACCACTGACCAAGTGCGGACGGTGGTTCCACCAGCCTTTGCGATATCTGCAAACGCAGCGTTCATATTTGCGGTACTCAAACCTGTTAATCCAATCCAGTACGCATTGCCACTAGTTATCATTACGTTAGGTGAAAATGACATGAGGTAGGGGGGATGTATCACACCCAACCACAGTGTATTTCGCGCCATTGAGTGTAAATCTGGTGCCGGATGTCTTAACAAATCCTGTCGACGCGGGGGGAGGAGCAGTCGTTGCGGGGGTGCTTGTTGTCGCGGGTCGAGTAGTTGAGGTTGGCATTGTGGTCGTTGGTGTTGTGGCCGCACCAGGGATGCATTGGGAATACCATGGATTAGAGTACACGCACGCGCTACCAGTAGCGCAGGCTATCAATTCATTGTCAGTAAAAATGATCGTAGGGAAGTTATTAAAACATGCGTACTGGTGTCCCCGGTCCACCCCATACCTCCACATTGTCCATAAATGGGTGAAGTAGAAATACTCGACGTAATAGAGACGGCCAATACAACAAAATTTGCAAGCTTCAACATCCTGGAAGGGGGGGTGAAGAACAGACCGTTAAACTGAGTTTGACATTTATGTACCCAGAAATCCATCCACACCGCAAGAACCCCCTTTTCAAGAGCACAACAATAATTCCACGTATCGAAAGGCTGGTCGTAGATTTTGCGAGGAAATGCCGTCAATTTAGTGTGGGACGGGACCGATGACTACTCACGTGTAGGAACCAGTAAATGCGGACACGCAGGTTTTGCCGAGTGGATGAGGGAGCCAATCGCAAGACTTATGGTACATGTTGGAATCAGACGTTCAAGCGTCATATGCTTATCCGTGGGTTAATGTGGACAAAAAAATCCCAGTTTCAAACGCTGCCATAACACGCATTTTTAGATTTCCAGACAGTCCACCACTAAGAATGACGATAAGTATTCTCGACGCATGAATATTGTTAAACGGAGAAAACCCGGGATACAGATCAGGTATGTAGGGTGCTTTAATACCCAGACGCTATTCCATTCTTTCTCGAATCACTCGCAGCTGGAGAGTAGAGCGGTATCAGGGAATATTTCTCCATCAAATTCCCCGAAGTAACTCACCGAAGATATATTTACCTTCTTTCATGACAGCCTGAACTACAGCAGCAACACGATTGATGTCAAACACTGGGAATAATTAGGATAAGGCTCAAGTACATGATCGGGGCTATGTCTCTCACCTTGAACCTGGTGGCCTCTTTCTCGGAGCTCATCGAGTATTTCATTTGGATAATTATCATCCGCATCTAATAAGATGGGATAGAGCTGGTCATGAAGTCGTCCGAATTCAATAGCATCACTGAGGTTAGAGCCCCAGTCGAGGTTAAGAAGAACTTGAAGGATCGCTCCAAATATGCGTGATCCACCCGACCCCCCAAAGGCAAGGAAAAATGACCCATCAGGATGCTCTAGAATGGTTGGAGCGGTGGACGAGAGTGGGCGCTTGTTCGGCTCCGGATAATTATCTATAAGATCGCAGCGCATGAGATTTTAGTGTCCTATGCAGTCAGCCAAATAGCAACGCACAGGGCGATGGCCATAACCCGAACCCATTTGGCGTCCCTGGTGTGGAAAAATCGTCCATTTCATCATTCATTAGAATGCCAGTTTCAGGATCAAGGACTTGTGACCCAAATATTAGGTTTACAGTTGAGGTCAAAGCAACGGCCATGCCGTTCTGATCAACCACCGAAGTATGACTCTAATAGCGTTGATTATGTGTTGAAATTGGTAATAATATCGAAGTGAGCTTACGGTTCCGTGATCAATCTTGACATCATATTCGGGATTATAATATTCAGGAGGATGTGTGCGGTCCTATTCCGTTATAAGCATTGACGTGGGTTCCGGTGGCAGTTGATTGGTCCTTACATCAGTTATATTAGCAAAAACTGCGTTCGCGAAAGATTTAGTAGAAATCTGATGCATTCGTTCAGTGTTATTATTGAAATCGGGATCGCATATTTTCGTCCTACATAATTAATATCGCACTCAAAATGAGAAGAAACGCACTAACCTTGCAGCAAAGCCAAATTTAAGAGCCTCAACGATTCTATGTGTATTTAAACCATTTCGTTCTCTTAATTCAAATTTCTCAAGCACATTTAACATGTGCAAAAGCACTATGGCATGCATAATATGAGAATTTTGAATGTACATGAAATATGACTGCTTACCCGGACCAGAAGTTGGTGCGTGGGTGGTATATACTCGCTTACCCCGATAGCTGCCTTCCAATGCGCGTTCTACCTTCACTTTATAATTTTTTAGATCTGAATGTGAAAGGATGCCTCCCGTGGACCGAACCTTCCGGATAATAGCGTCCGCGATTGGGCCCTATTGCTGCCTTAGCAAACAAACCACTGAAGGATAGTAAACTAGCCTGATAGAACGCCCTAGAGCCTTCAGAAGCCAAAATTGTCAGAGTACGGGAGAGATTCGTCCGCCGAATTACTTCTCCTTCCTTGAGAAGATTTCCTGCAGGCGCAAATATAGGTTTCCAATCAGGATTGTTAAGTATTAACTCCGAGTACCACTACCGAAAGGTCAGCATAACTTAAAATGAAAGAATAGTATTGCGATTTACAGGAATCCGCCGGCCCAGTTCCCTGTCAACCCTCCACCCCGTAGCCAGTTCAATACTCGGCTTGACCAGCCGGTTCCAGGGGAGTTTCCCCCAGCGACGATGTGCTTCTTCAAGCCCAAGCACCTCTCCAGGGACGCCAACAGCCAGGCCGCCGATCCTTGAAGCATTTGGAGAGTGCGTGAACATTGTGGTATTGGACAGAGCAGGGGCGGTTTCTCGGAAATCGATGGTATAGACCTCAGAACGATTCCCAGGTTGTGATGGGGGTATCCGTACGGTCATAAAGCCTCCACCGCCAATACCGGATCTGGTCGAAGTTGGTTGGACGTCTACTGAGTTATGTAGCTTGTACTAAGTTGTAAATGGCACTCACGAGAACATATTAACCACCCCAGTACAAAATGTAGCACTGATAGCGGCGTCTACTGCGTTCCCTCCTTCCTTGAGAATATCCACACCAATGTCTGAGCACCGTTTGTTCTCGGTTGCAACGGCACCATGTTGGGCTTTAACGAGGTAGGCAGGATTTTGCGTCCCACTATGCCTTCCTGAATAATGGTGTGATTTGGGGTGCAGGTAATTGGGCTTCCAAGATAACAGTCCCAATACCAGGGCAGCCGCGGCGACGAGAGCAATACGTCTATGTCGATATGTACTCTTGCTCCGAGATCGGTCCAAAGAAAACAAGGGGAGCTCACTAGCCTTCGATGAAGAGCGTGCTTCGCCCCCAAAATCCGTCTTGACCGTAGCCATCGCTGCTTGAGGTTGGCTTCAAGCGTCTGAGGCCTTCGGGTGCTTATCTGAAGCTCGCCTCAAGTTATTCATAGCCTGGCCACACCCCCTGAGTTACGGTCACTCTTGTAATCGGTTGATGAGTGGCCCGGGCCCGATCCCCACGGTCATGAAACCGCGAAAGCCATCGCTAACGCCAATGGGGCTGGCTTGTGCTCGAGGCCTTACGGTGTTTATCTGGAGCGAACTGAGTATTCGGCATACTTAGCCTGGCTGCGTCGTCTGAGAGTCACGGTGTTAATCGGTCACTGTGGGTTGGAGCGGCCGATGATCAATCCGCCGTGGTTATCCCCTCACCAGCTGAAACTTGACGCTGAGACTCAGTCTGAGAGAAAACTGAGACCCGAAGATATCCATGATTTGGGCGTGGATGATGAATCGATGACAGTGAGGGTCGTGGTTTCTTTGGTTACGTCGCCGCCTACTGCTGATCCACGCGACGTAACCGATGGGGTACAGATATTACTGAGCCTTACAAGTACTTATTGGGATTATAAAATGTTCAAACGTTATACACGTAACAGGGCTTCTTCTCCTATGGCACATTTGCCTCTGCCTTCAGTCGATTTTTCTCACTTTCCTTCTGCAACCGATTAGCCCTTTCGTCTGGTGTCTCGTCGCGCCAACGTGTATCGCCCCATGGACCTGTTTGGAAAACATCCCTCACATTTATGGAACACAGGGCCAGTGAAGCAAGCCATTCCGGAAGGATATGAAATATATAAAACGCGGATTTGTCTGCCTTGGAGTTCTGAGACCCTGGTTCGTGCGACTCATAAGAACTTGTGCTCTGGGCCATTACCACGAGCCGATAGATAGCCGGGACGGCCTGGTGATTTCACTCAGTCCCAAAGTTTAATATTGAAAAACTGCCACTCACTAGTAACATGGGGAGTATGGTGAGATACTTAAGCGCGTTGCGGTTTATCCGTGGGGTATTTTTGTACGCCCAGAGCGAAACTGTGGAGGTCAAGATAAGAAGTATCAATGCCAGCGAAGTGCTGGTATATCTGTGGATAAATAAGGTGTTCAAGAGAGGGTCGCGGGGGCAGGGCAGTAGGTTACCTGAGGGCCTGATTTTCGTGGACTCTCTGTGGGTTATCTTTCTGTGCTATGATTCTACAGTTACCGAGAAAGCCAAGCACGAGAGTCACTAGAAAAAAGAAGCACATTCCGTCGTGCATACGGCGGAACCAGGACCTTGCTCGTGGTCGATCACAAGGGGATGACTTTGATTCAGTATCCACTGAATCGAATGATGTATTTTTCTGTGGGATCCAATCCCAAGTCCTCAATGTTGAAACGAGTTCTTGTTTAGGGTTCGTGGGCATTTCCTCTCCATGGGTCGATGCGACCAGTGTCGCACGTAAAAGGTGACTCAAATCCTGGGCAATAGCGACAAAACCCATGGCGAATGTGGCCTGGATATATTCAAGCAACCCATCTTCGTGTTCCGCCGGAGCCTGGCGAGATATCACCGCTCGCAGTGAAAATGATACAATCCTGAGGCCAAGTTTAGTTCACTAAGATATCTAAGGAGCAGTTGGACCATGTACCTCTCGATAACAAAACCGAAGGTTCCAAGGATAACTGTGTTGCGGGACTGTTTCTTTGCTAATCGATAGATATAAATCGGGACGAGAAACAGATAGAGGGCAGCAAAAAGGACGGATGGTACGAAATCCGCATGGACTGCAAATCCTCCTACAAGCGGGGGATGGGCCATTCTCTAGCTTTCCAAATGGTACGGTTCCTGAGTGTCATGTATAAATACATGGCTGTGAGGATGTCCCTGATGAGATCGTCTCCAGTGTCATTGTGGAGGCCCTATAGGGACCAGGATGTGTGACTGCGGGCTGTCATGACGCCCCTGCGATTATTATCACTGTTTCCTTTCTTCGAATCTCAATGTTCTTAGCCTCACAGCCTCACTCACCAATAACCGCCCATATTCTTCTGTGAGGGCACACAGTTGGACGTATGCCGTTACCAAATGATCTTTACGGTGAGCGGTCTGAATGAAGGGGTGAGATGAGTTCTGCATGAAACGTGGGTAAAAGGGTAGATCGGTACAGCATCTGGGGTTAAGACGTGTTGAGTGGAGCCAGGGACATCTCGCCGCGATAGTAAGAGAGATAGCAGTCGTAGGCGGGCTGTTCAATTCGTTTCAAGAATCTGTAGCCGATATCGACCCCGTCAGGCAGGGCGAGCCCCATAAATGAAAAATAGTACCCCCATGCATGAATATTGTATTGTATCCTAAATAGTCGCTTATAAGATCATAATATCTTCCGCTCGTCCATGGTCTGCTCCAAGCTTCAACGCAATCACCTGCGTGCTGAGACTGGAGTACCCAATCCCAATAAATACTTCCGCGTTTCTTGCGAGCTCGACATCAACTGCAACACTGTAGTCAGCTTCGCCCCAGTGGATTGGAACCATGGCCGAATGAGTGACTCGCGCCATAGGTCCTTGGGGCCATCCCGCAGAGCGGGCTCGCGCTGCGTTTGTTAAGGCGGCGGCCAGCTTATAATACTGCAAGTAAACAGTTGGATGATCCCAGGCCCCGTCATGAAGGATGTGCACGGTTCGTAGGTGCGGACGTTCCCGTGCGTACTGGTCAATAGCGGAGAGAATACGCTGCAGGCTTGGGATGCAATGCTCCATTATTGATGTCTTGTTTGCTCTATCGAGTTGAGGGTCAAGGACAGATTTACGCAGTTCAGGAAGTGTAGCCCAAGTGGTGAAGCCGGTTCCATCGTCGGCGAGGCCATAACAGTGGTTCTCAAAATCACCTTGAAGGGATGAGTTAGTTATTGAGATGAGACACGGCGTCTGAGCTCACCCCGCCGCAAGTGTAATGAAATATATGGTTCCCCATCGATATATGATTTGGACCGAAGGTTCAGCTTGGAGTGAGCTCTCTCAGCTGTTCGCTGAACAGCCTCTGACCATTTGAAATGTTTTGCGAGATACTCCTTATATGGTGGCCAGATAGGATGTATCCCTGGGGAAGCAAGGTATCTAACACAGCCGCGATGACTTTGTCTGTCAATATAATAGATAACGATCACGAACATCCAGTTGAGTATCCAATCGTCCACTACCACACATCGCGCCGACGAGCGTAATGCAGATTTAGCATGTTCCCATTGCTCGCTCTGGTCAACCCCAAGTCGAACATGAGTAACATCTTCACGACAGAGTTGATCAAATAGAAGACTGGTCACGGTCCCTTCGGTTGGTCCCAACATAAATACAGACAAGGGTACAGTTGCTTTCTCGCCTCGGGGTCTCCATATTAACGGTTGGTAGATATAGGTGCGCGAGCTCTGTATGGCCAGGTGATGAAAAAGGAGGATCTCTTGCGCCTAAATCGGTGGTTTAGTATATATCGGTGACACCGAGGGTTCAGAATCCCCACTTGGTTGTTAAACCCAGCTCCTTGTAGCTGCCTGAAGAATACATATCTTTGATTTGGGTTGGTCTTGATTTGTGTCTGCGACCGTAGAATTTCTTGCTCAGCCAGGCGCTCGTAGAGCGCGTAGGAGGGCCTGGACTTGAGATAAAAGTATGAGATGAGGCATAGAGTTGATATAGCAAAGAAGAGGAGAAAACGAAAGATGCGCCACCGCCAAAGGAAGGAGCGCATGTTAAATCTAAGTACACATTCGAGCAAGCAGGGGCTGGCAACGGGCGCGTTTATTTTGGAACGGAGAAATGGGTATTACATAATTGTTCGTGGAGAAATGTTTGCGGGTGCTCCGGATCCGGGCACGCATTTGCAATGTGCTCCTAATATCTGGAACCAACTTGAGCCTACTATCACTGTCAGACAATATCTTATTGCTAGGAAGAAATGACAACACCTCCAAACCAATCCTCGCGGCGGCGGCGGATTAAGCGCCGCTTCTCTTCCGCATCATCTGGCCTACCTTCGGAGACAATGCCAGTTCCGTTAACAGCTCCATTGACTAGGCCACGAAACCGGAGGCGTCGAACTTCATTGTCCCTCAGTCCACCGCCCGCGACTGCCTATTCGTACTTTCGTCCACAGCTAACCGATGCATCCGATATTGGGGAGGAGGACACGGACGGCAGTGAGCATGGCCACTCGGTCGCCTCCGATCCTCACATATTTCGCGCGAGACCCCGACATAGGCCAATGATTTATGCGTCGCTACCACCTACCCCGATATCACCTTCGCCTTCACCTCGCGCGTTTATTGCAGAACCACCGGTGACGCCTACTTCCCCTGTATTTTCCAGTACGACCATACAGCCTCCTGAGCACCCATTTTCTTTGTGGGAATACCTCCGCGAAGAGCTCCTCGCAACAGACTTTGATTCTCATCAAGAACTCAAATGGGAACGTGTTAGTAATTTTCTAAGCATCCCACTAGCTATGGAAAAGGTATGTCTTTCGAGTGACATAAGATGCACGACAGGCTGAACTCCAAGTGTTAGATAATTGGATTCGGATTTATTCTTTGTTTCGATTCTTTCCTGTATACATTCACTATCCTACCAATCCGCTTTGCCCTCGCGTTATTCAGATTTCTAACCAACCTATTTTGGTGCTCCGCGCCACCTCTCCCGCCATCCCAAAAGGCTGACCTCTTGCGAACACTGTTACTCGTGGTCTCAGTGATGATACTTAATCCACTAACGGACGCGAGCAAAATATATCATACAATCCGCGGGCAAGATACCATTAAACTATATGTCATCTTTAACGCATTAGAGGTAGATCCAAACACGTTTTTATACGTCAAGTCAACAAATCTAAATCCCGGCTTACTAGATAGGCGATAGACTCTGTGCATCTATTGGGCAAGACGTCTTGGATTGTTTATTCTCGCGGTCAACATTAGAGCCGTTATCTCATAGAATGCCCGTCACATCAAATACATTTCGCCCTATCCTATTTTTTCTCCTCGCGACTGTATACAACGGTGAGTTCCTAGATATTTGTCTGTAATCGTTTCGCTCAAAGCAACCTCAGTCGCGCATGCCCTAGTCATGGTCTATCAGCTCATTGCGCTAAACGTTGCCATCAACTCCTACGACCATGCATTACTTACTCTTCTTGTTTCAAATCAATTCGTGGAAATCAAAGGCAGCGTTTTCAAGAAATTTGAAAAGGACAGCCTTTTCCAAATCACTTGCGCAGGTAGTCTCCTGTGTTTTGATTGTTCCAATTATTGAGCTAATTCTCCGCGCGAATAGATATTGTAGAGCGGTTTACCCTCGCTCTGATGCTCTGTGTTGTTGCTTTCCGCAATTTAATTGAAATGAGTGGAACCGAATTCGATTTTACACAAGGTTTTGTCCTCCCAAAGAGTTTTGGGTGGTTTCGGGGAAATAATGTCCTATGGACGATTTCATATGTCAGTCCTACCTTTTTATGGCGGACCCATGCTGATAATACATTCCATCAGCCAGTATTGACGGTAATGGTGTCAGAGATGCTTGTAGATTGGCTCAAACATGCGTTTATTACGAAATTCAACCACATCCGCCCATCTGTATATGAGCGTTTCACGGATGTTCTGTGTCGAGACCTTGCCAGTGGGAGCGCAGTTGGGCGACGAGGAGCTCGCAAAGTAAAAACAACGTTCTTCCAATCCACCACTTGCTGAGAGTAATTCTTTGTAGCATTCCTACGTCGACCAATCCCCTTTGGTGGCTCGGAGATTAGGATTTGCATCCCTTCCGCTAGCGGTGCTGGCAATTTTAATTGGTTCTCAATCCATAAGCCTTATGTTTGCTGTGCATTCGGATTCATCTTCGCCATGGACGGTCCCGTCGCTCTCAAATGCTGAAATCATACACTATCTTAAATGGATCACCATGGGCGTACTATTTTGGCTCTGGTAAATAGTTCTGGCAGTGCATGTATTGGTGACCTAACTCTTCATTTGCAGCTTCGTTGTTATCAAGGTGATTATGGGGGTAAATCTTGTGAGCTATGCTACCAGGAGAAGAGCCGGGATGGAGGCAAGGGAGGAGGCGGATGTGGTTAATAATTTTGGACGTGACCCAATCGGCGAAGGCAAGGAGGAGCAGGTATGGCTACTCGGCACGATGTTTCATTCGATGATAACAGTATTGCAGATATATAACCGAAAGTTGAAGACACTGCTGGACAACAATCGTGACGACGCTACGCCCGTGCCTGAAATTGGCGAACGCCGACCAGGTGAAGATGTCGGAAAGAAAGGGAGAGTAAAGTTAGAAGATTTAACACGCTTCACTATGATAAAGAGGATTTGGTAGTTGACATCTTGGTGACCCTGTTATAGTGTTGATGGTTAATAAGGATAAATGAATGTATTCAATGCTGGTTAGCTACAGATTCATGCAAGGATGGTGTGGATGGTGGGAAGAAAAGGAATGTGGATGTATATAGTATATGGAATGGAATCAATGAGTGTGATGCGAGGGAAAAATACAAATGAGTGTGGTGGAGGTGTCAACAATTGAGCAGAAATTTCGTGATGATGATCAAGGTGTCAATACGGTCATTTAAATCCAATTGACCCCACCGGGAACTTGAGTTGGGGGTAAGCAGTAGCATCCGAGGAATCCTGCTTCCTAGGCGCGGACTGGAGGCGGGGCGCCCTTGGGTACTGGGATGCCATGGGACGCGTGCCAACTGTATGACAGGCAGCAACGGTCCTTTCGGAATGAGCTGAAGCCTTGCGAACGCGCAGCGGCTTGACAGAATGCGCGGACGGCTTCCGAACAACTGGGCGATGTGCAGTTGGACCGGCTCTGAGAGCTGCGTTTGGTCCTAGGCTTTGAGTGGATAAATTACGGTGAGCTGTCATGTAAGTAGCTGGGAGGTGGGTGGATGACCAGCTGCACTGGGGGGCTTGAACAGGCCGAGAGGCTGGGGCAGTGGTCGGATATGCAATTGCGGTGGGTTTGGAGTATGAAGAGGTAGAACCCGAGCGTTGAAGGATTGGTTGACGACCACTAACGCTGCCGCTTCGCCCAACGCTACGTCCATCCTGAATGCCCCGTCTGATCTCAGGGCTCGGTGGCCCGCTGTGGTTTGACAATTGCACACCCTCAGCCCCCTGCAAACCAGGAGGCAGGTATGCCCTCGGGCTGGTATAAGCATGAACGGCAGGAGGGTCGGGAAATTGATCGAGGATTCCCTTGTCGATAAGAGGCACCGGGACTGGTTCCCCGCGGGTCGGGGGATACTTGGCGCCACCTTCGTGAGGGGAAGGAGGATATAGATAGTCGGACTCCTCCCGAAGGCCAGGCCATCGAGTTCGGCCCTGTTCGTCCACTGATTCATGAGATATGTCGACTACAAGATGGATATCCGATGTTTTCAGCGGGCGCGCACCCCGGTAAGTGGGGCGGATCCGAGAAGAAAAACTAGAGTTATCCGTGTCGCTAGAGGAGCGGAAGGGCAACGACTTGGAGTGCCTCAGGCGCTGCTTGGCAGAGAGTTGCTCCTCCGCTGGGTAATGAGATGTCGAGGAGTTCGATCCTCGAGACCTGAACCGGGAATCAGTCAGACGCTTGGATGCCGGAGGTGAAGGCTCACTTTTTAAACACTTTAGAGCGCATTCTTTTGATGTGTTCCATGGTGGTGTTCGTTTTGTTAGCGGTTGGTTGGGTTGGGGCAAGTTAGAGCAGATGTCTGGCGGTCATGGGGAGTTTCGTCGTAATTTTATATCCTAACCAGGGATGTAGGATGTGGCTTCGAGCCATGGACTCTCTGCGCTTAAGCTTTGTTCCACACTGTGTTTGTGTGGACTGTGAACGCTTAGGCCCATGTTCCATGCATGAGCACAGAAATTCATTTATGCCACCTAAGCCCACAAAACTTGAGTGTGGGCTCACGTATATTTGGGGTCTGTGGAACAATGTGGATAGGTCGATTGCGGACTCGGAGGCGTCCTTCCGAGGCAACTCATCAAAATATGAGATGGCCCTCGCTGGATGAGGCACGCTGTTAGGACAATGCGCCTCAGATCGCCGTTTACAACCATTTCAGTCCACAATGACGTATGACGACGGCACAGCACAAAACAACATCTGAAGGGGTAAAGTCAGTTCTGGAGTGCCTAGTATCCATTTATTCGAAATAACCTACCGCTACCTATTGAACCAAGTACCCTCTGCTGGCCAGCGCTGGAAGCTCATATACATAAGCCGTACTTCCACCGACCTGAGTATTCACGTCGGCGCCGAAGTGGGAGCCACAAGTATGTTGATCGTTCGGCCCCACCAAGTGTGGCCAGGGAGCGAGAATTTCTAGACCACCCTGGCTCCATGTTATATTAGCCGTTTTTGGACCATTCTTGATACTTAGGTGAACATGACAGGCCCTTTTCATTTTCGAGGAAATCGTACAACGGGGCTCCTTTATAGATTGGTAAAAATAGTATGTGTGTTGATATCTGTCAGTGTCGTCCGGCGAAGAGGATGAGCATGGATGTAATGTAGGTATAAACAGTGCTGATGATGTATGAATAGAGTTGATATGCACAAATCGACAAGTGATGATAAACATAGGCGGGACGTATGAAGGGGAATTTGCTTTTTGCTTTCAGCGGGTAGTGTTTAAGCCTCAACGGCCCCTTCGAAGACTTCTGACAGTGTTTGAGCTGGGGCCGTGGAGAATTTGATATCTCGTGTGAGTCTGGATAGCTCCTTGGTCCAAATGTTTCGGATTTCTTCGTTCTTGACATCGTCCGAGACGTTAGATGTGTCATCACTGATCTCCAATCCTCGGAGTACTTCTTCTCCCCAAACACCCTGGGCTAGTCGAACCTCTCCAGCACTAGCGGATTTGGTTCCAAGCCCAACACCAAATGAAGCGGTACGACCGAATGCTCGTTTCGCCTTTTTGGGGGTGGTATTTACTGGGGTGGGAGATAGGAGTGAAGAGGATAGGGAGACTAGACCAACTCCATCGAGAACCCCAATTAAATCGGCAAATTCGCTGCGGGATACAGGCTCAAATACGCCAGCTTCACCACGAGTGAGGATGGTCGTGTAATACGCATGGAGTTGCGTGATATCGACACTTATGACGGTTGGGGAGGTGAGGGATGACGTACGCTTGATTGGTGTGCGGGGCCCTTTTTTGGGAGTTGACGTCGAGCTTGTAGAAAGGGAAAGTCCTTGACCAGCTTCGAGTCGCCGTGACGCTAAAAGTATCGACACAAGAACCAGTCGTGCTTGAAGACCTAGATTCCGAACTTTGGAGACTATTTCACCATTACCTGTGCTGGACCTGGCGGGAGTGGTGGAAGCAGAGGATACAGCCTTGGGTCCAGAAGGTGCGTATGCCTTTAGGGCTGATAGGATATGAGTCGGGGTCACCGTAATGGGCGGGGTGTGGAGTGGATTTTCCTCTGAGTGTTCAACGGTCGGGGTAGCCGTGGAAGATACTGCCAAGTCAATAGCACCTCGTAGCACTTCAAACAGGCTCCTTACATCCCCCGTCAGAGCGGCAATCTTTTTCGTAAGAAGGGAAATACTGGGCGCGGGGAGGAAGGATTTGGCCTGCGATGCGCTCTCGGGATCTGATTCTTGAAGGGAACCGAGGCGGGATTGTAGTATTTGGACTAATTGAGGCGGCGTGTAGGGCGCAAAATGAATGGTCTTGACGCGGGATGATGCATCGCAAGTAAGTGAGTTGGAGGAGGCGGTGAGAGTATGCGTGTTGGCAATGCCGATTAACCTCATATTAGAGGAACGGGTGAGGGGAAGTGAGAAGACAGCACTGAGTGACTGGGGCGTAGACGTGATGTGGTCAAGTTCATCTAGGATTAGGATGCTGCTAAAGGTTAAAATACAATATTGGAAGACTGCAGAGGGAGCAGACCATTTAGTTTTGAGGCCAGAGAGCAAGGCCTCGATAGCGTCTCTTCCGATTGCCCGTTTGGATTTGCCTGCCAATTTCCGTTTTTGATAGGGCTCCAGTTCTTCGCACATTCGCTCCCACAAAACATCAACGCTTTTTAATGCCATACAATTGATGAAGAGAACTTTGGCGCCTGAAGCCTCCACGTCGGATGGTTGTATGACTGAATTGACAAGGGCAGTTTTCCCGGTGCCAGGAGAGCCAGATATAAATAGGCTACATGGATACGAATCATCCAGGGAGGTATCCGCCAAGAAAGATGCAATGAAGGTCTGGATCATGGCACGCTCATCATCACGGCCCGCTATCTCACCATTGAATGTGTTGCATGTCGGACGCAGCAGGGCACGAGCACGAGCATAAATCGGGACGAGGGAGGTAGGAGGAGTCGGAGGGGGGGTAGCAATAGCTAGGCGCGATACCTCTGTTGTGGGTGTGGCAGGATGGAGTGCAGACATGGAAGCATGTCTCCTCACTATTGCTTCATAGATGAATTGGAGCAATCAGTACATAATAAAACAACTGACAAGATCTTATTTGCGAGGGACTGATCAACTCAGTCGCAGTGCGCCGGAGGGTTCTGGAAACCGATCTGGCGGGGAGTGTTGATATATCAACGTTAATTGGCTCGGTATTGTATGGAGGAATGTTTTCTTTATTTCCTTCGCCATCGGTTGTCGATATAGATGTGCGAACACGCTTTGCATTCGGTGTCGGGTCGGGCGTTTGGAGCTGGTCACTGGTTTTCGATGCTGTGGCCGACGATGAGGGAGGGTCTTGCTGTTGGTGTGCTCGCTTCCCAAGAACTGTACTGCGCGTCACTCTTGGAGAGCTCATCATTGCGCAGCTGGGGAGAAAGGGATAATTGAGGTGGAGGTTGTTGGACCCAGAGAGAAATATTCCGCGCCGGCTGAGTTGGTTTACCCACCATTTCAAACTCCGATAAGCATCAAAACACGCAAACGCGCAAGACGCGTCGCATGTCACGTGTCGACGCGCTTGTTTGCGTCTTGTTTTTACTTGTTTTCCGTCACCATGGCAGACCTGGAGGGATCGGCAGCACGGCACCATGGCGATCTGCACACTGACAGGACTGTCAACTTTATAGTATAGACTCCAAGAGCGACCAGCCCTGCATATGTGCAGCCGGTGGATACTCTTGGGCTTTACATCTTATTCCCGACTCGGAAGGCCGGGCGGTTCTTATCTTGGCTCGGAGTTGCCTACCAGTTGTAAATAGAGCCGGCCTCTGCAATGCGACCACTCAACCATAGCTATCATTCTATAGCGCGGGTTTCGAGTTTCGGAAAAGGCGCCCTCCTCTATTCACAGTGCTAGTGAAACACGGGCCGCAACATCCTCATAATAAGTACCACCTCCGCTCAAACGCCCCGTGATCAAAGTCTAAACTTATGGGACCCGCGAATCTAGCTCCCCAGCCAGCCGAATCGCTTGGTTTTATCCCGGCAAGGGAACCATCACCGATATCTAAATATGTATCGTGCTTCGGGATCATTTTGCCACTCAGACTACTGCCACAAACTAATATGGCGTGGTTGCCAAAAGCGTGGCGGCTCCAACGATCCTTATAATTTATCCTTGCTTCCCACATTCAAGTGCTTCCTTCTCTTGAACGCTCTCCCCTTCCATCCACGATGCGACTTCCTCAGACGGGCCCAACATATGCGATTGCTCTCCTCCAATGTCACTTCGGGCTCTTGAGCCAAGCGCTGCGGTTTGTATATACCAGTTTCAGAGATACCACCGTTTTAAATACTGCTGCAGGCTGCGCCAGCATGCAGGGGATAGCGATAGCGATTCTGATTCCGACTCCGACTCTGATTCCGATAGCGAGAGCTGCGTTGGCCGCATTTGCACAACCAGCCATTCCGGAGGCGCCACCCATCCGACAAATACAAGGTTGGTTACACCCGGTTGTGCCCCCCTACCGCCTAACACTTCACTCATAGAATTACAACCACCGACACGAGAACAGCAGAAAATCATACTCCTAGTGGCACTAACATTTTAACCACTGCTACGGGTACCCTTGCTCAGAGTACCTCGCCAACAAATGCAAGTCCGAGCTCCTTTGCAGGTGATTCCAAGCCGGTCCTCAATTCCCAAAAGAAGTCCGGCCTTGGGGTAGGTGGGATCGTTGGAATCGCTCTAGGGCTAGGTATATCATTATTTTAAATCACAAGTTTTATCCTGACTGAGAATAATCATCAATCGCTAGGTATTCTAGCTGGACTTGCGTTCATGCTCTTCTCGAAGTATCGGACCCATAGGAGAGTAGTATCTAAACGCCCGCGAGGGACAACGATGCTACCTTCCACATTCTTGGGAAGGTCCCTCTCAACTCGCTCTACTCCAAACCATCGACAGTCACGTTCGGAATCTACCACTTTCCTTGGCCCAGCCACCACCAGCATGACTAATGTTCCTTCTCTCAGTTTCACATCAGCTTCGATGCCAGCCCCCCTCCTCCTCCCACTTATTTCGCACCCTGATGGCCAGATGAATGGGCGTCACGCCCCATTGGACCCTGGGGCTGAGCAAACGTTACATCCCCATCAAACGACCGGTGCTGGGTCCGACAGCTCTTGGACTACTAGGTCACCACCTGGATCCCCGACGGATCCTTCGCTTAATGTCCTCGCACCAGTGCCAATATCACTACTGCATAATGACATACACCAATATCAGAAAGCGCTCGAAGTGGACCAAGAGAAGCAGATGCATCCGCAGGCTAGTGGAAGTGGAACTAGAATACCTGAAACTGATCCACCTCCAACCTACTCGACTTAAACTTTGCGGCTTCCTAGTACGTTATAGCACCATGATTTTTCGGACAATTTCCAGGACTCCGAAATGGACCTCTGACTTGATATAGCCATTCCAATCACCAGTAGGTTGTTTAATAACTTTAGTGGATGGATGTAGAGCATGGACAAGCTTGTGTTATATCGAAGCGGCTTGAAGCCGAAAACAGTTATCTACAAGCATAGTATTTAGGTAATGGATGCGGTTGAATGATCGGCTGTATCGGTTATACCATCTTGAATTCCGAATTCGTCAGGTTCCAAGTCGAGGAGAGCGGGCTCCCGTGGCTCCGCGGGTTATGTACAAGGATTGTCCTGTTTGTTTGCTGTGGAGTCACGGACAACCGTCTGTGCTCGAGTTTGTGGCGAATAAGCATATCTAGTGATCTTCTCACTCAGATACCGCAGTAAAGGCGAGGAAACAGACTGCGTGATTGATATAGGGGTGTCCAGGGTTTCTAAAGTTGGGAACGGCGCCACGGAGAAAGAGCCAACCCCATGGCCGTCCGGAGAGATTGGTTTCAAATGGTCAGGGCCTGTACTACCTCGAAACTTGTCATCTTCATAAGCATCGTGACTAGACATTTCGGCTACGGGCATGAGCCTGATTGATGATAGAATTTCTATTTCTGCTTTCCGACGGCTGTGCAACATATGCATTAACTCTTTCCTAAATTCAAGATGGTCATTGCTGTGTTGTGAGAATCGAGAATTCAAACCTCCATCTTTTCGGCATCTGCGTGTGAGGTCTCCGGAGTAAAATTAAAGCCTAGGTGTGGTGCATCAGTGTGAGTGGAGTAATGTTTACTTTTGACAGCTGGTGAGGAGCACCTTCTTCTCATCTGACTTGGTGATCGGAAGCAGCATGTCTCTGTTGATACCAAGCCTAGGACCACAGTTAACTGTAAAGAGTGTGCCAAGGCAAAAGGAAATCGCCCACCCCTGCAATTCGCTCGCCCAAAGGCCGAGCCATTTGATGCGTCCCGCGGCAAGTTTCTCGTTCTCGTGCCGGAGACCTTGGCTACCATATTTATAGACACAAGCAATATCAATCCCATATGGGTCCCCATCAACTAGGGCGAGGATGGGAGTGCTAACAGGTATTAAGCGATGGCGCCTGTACAACGAGGTTTAAGGACGTTTACCTCAGAGGCAAACAGTCCGCCAGCGTTTTCACGAGGTGACGCGTAGCCACATCTGGGTATCCTTTACCCTGCGGTATGTCAGATTGAATACACCTGATACTCTAAATAGCAATAAAGGGACCTACAGTTATAATCACCCCACGACCAGGTAATAATGGGTGGTTCGTGACTGATAAACGACAAAGGGTTTGGAACACTGCCTAAGATCTTAGATGTCAGTACATGAGTGATATCCATGATATTGTTACTCACATCTTTCTCCACCACCAGCACCCAGGCAACATCAGAATCAACGGTAAATAACTGAATCTCTTCGCCTGTGGGTACCAAGGCTCCCTAAGATTTACTCTAAACCTTCGCCGGAGGGTGAAAATATACCGCCTTACCTCAGTGTCTCCAGACTTGACAATTTCTCCTGAGTGGAAATGAATTGCAAGGCCGCTACCACATACAAGGCCTTTTGATGTCGCTCGCTACAAACCGCGTTAAATCCGGTGAACGAAAGTTAGCAAACAAAATACAATGTATAGATCAGAGCGCTCCAGCTCGAAAGTTGCAGCCAAGTCATCCACAAGCTATTTCTATTTTTTAATTCAGCGATCAGGCTGAGATTCTTGTGGCCTTACGGAATCCACAACCCGCTGCTTTCCGAATAAACGCACATCCCTGTAGAAATGTCCCTAGCATCAACGAAATAAGAAATAAATAGGAGATATATGCATTGGGTGCCACCGTTTAGTTGCAGGAGTACCATCCTGGATGGCTTCATGCGCTAGGTCCAACAACCGGAACAGCTGCGCTAGCATATATTTAAGATAAAATAACACTGGAGAGTTGCACACTTACCAAAGGTTTTGCACTCCCTACACTGCACTTTCTAGGGTATTTTACAGCCCTGTAGCTCGGAGATCTGTGACTCTAATTTAGTTTTCGGCATGGGCAATGCTTTGCCAACGAACTCATCAGAGTTAGCCTTGCGGTCAGCAATTCGCAATACAACGCTAGTCTGTCCTTTCCGGTTTGAGGCTTCAATATCCGCCTCATCTTCTGCCAACGCCTTGCGCGTATTTTCTGGAAATGCAAGCTGGCGGAGAAATGTTAAGACCATGTCCTCTATGCTCTTGGTCGCATCGGGAACCTATCGCCCATAAACTTCAATCATTTATTATTGGAAGGGCAAACCGTAAGTCCTCTTCCATATCGTTATTCGGGTAGTCATCTTCTGCGGAAGTCGTGGTGACGTCCACGTCCATTGTGTCCGAGTCAATACTCCAATTCGTTAGGGTAGTTCCAGTATCTTCAAAGTCTACATCCGAGAATAGGTCTATATCGGTCTCGTCATAGTGATCCATAATTGGGACTTTGATATTCAAAAGTCCAGCTACAGAGACGGTGGGTTATATTTCAAGTTTCTTGACAAACACATAACAGCAAGCTACAGCCAAACAAGCAACCTTAGCTCAACATTGGCTAACCAAGAACCCCAAGTAGAAGGATTATACAAAGTTCTCTTCACAACCCAGGAATATTGTGGTAATTCGAGTTCGAGTCAGGCCCACACTTGAGGATCGATATTAAACCAAAGAGGTAGTCTTTGCCAAAATTCCTCTCTTGCCGCGTCAACAACAGCCGAAAATTCCAGACGACAGT
>JADNYI010000297.1:0-40276 GCA_015501065.1 Infundibulicybe gibba
TATATCGGCGGGTCTGGCATGTTTCATCGGCCCACCAAGCCCCAGCAATACGTCAATCTTCATTGGTAGGTCGCATCATGGGGAACCCACACAAGTCCCGAGCTTCGATATATAATCACAATGCTCTATCTATGTTACACGAGTGAGTAGAGACAAAACAGAGATGCACCGTGCACAGGGTTCCTCTACAATTTCTCTTTCATATTTGTCTGGGGTTTCACCTCTGGGAGAGGTTCTCCCGACTTCTTCCGCGCAACCTCCTCGTCGCTGACAACTCGCCCCCCAATTGCTTCTTCCACCTCCCTCGCCACCTCTGCCAGCCACAGCCTGTTGCCGCCTGTTCCAGAGTTATCGCGATCACGGTAACGCCGTTTACATTGGCGCTGCCTGCCAGATCCCGCCCAATTAAACTCACAAATACACCTTCACCTAAAACGGGGTATGAGCCGACTTGGATTCCATGTGGTTTTAGCGGGCTTGTAACGACGTAAGGTAAGGCGCGATCATAGATTCTGGGCGCTGTAGGGTAGCATAAATGAGTGGAGAATACTTTATGTTGATGCGTCTGTACCTTGTAAACACTTGAATACGAAGCGGTCTCTGACTCTTGGGTGGCAACGGAAGATATGGTGTCAGCGCATTCAACATGCGCTGAAAAAGTCCAGGTATCCCTGGGAAAATGCATAGCTTCCCCTCAAGGCGCACGACGGGCTGTGATTTGTACGTTAGGAATTGGTGGCCAAAATGATGCGTTTACGCACAACCCAGATGTCTTCCCCAACGAACAGAACCTCAGCATCAGCGGGGAAGAGGCCCATGCGTTGCATAGCCTCGCGCTGCTCCGGCGTCTGCTCCAGCGTTGCCCACTTGCGGTGCCTGGACATCGCGTACATGCGCTCCAGGGTGTCGGAATGTGGGCAAGTGGCTGAGAGAATGATTTGGCTAGCGAGGCGTAGGTTATGTCTGCCATTCGACAAGGGTTTCAGGTGCGAAATTTAGATGTAAAAGAGTGATTACCGTCATGGGTGGGCCCAATTCCGCCGCTTGTGATCACAAAGTCGTAGTTGCGCACCATCCTCCGGCTTGCTTCGATTCTACGGCTCATGTCTAGCCCGTCCAAGAGTAGAGGAATGAGAAACATACATCTCGTTCTCGTCGTCCGCTATAACTTCTATCCGTTTTCTGGGGTTGGTTGCTGAGACCGTCGGAACAGCGCAACGAGCTGAAAGAGGGAAGGGGCTTACAGGTCGATCCCATTTTCGAAGCAGTACTTTGCAAAGTAGTGTGAGTTGCGATCGAGCGTTTTTCCATTGAGGATTTCATCCCTGGTTGACGAACATGTTGGCAAGGAGAAAGACGGAGAGAGCCGGCGCGGGGACGTACCCAATAATGAGAGCGGCAGCTGTCCTGATATATCTGCCATCTCCAAGTGGGTTCTTCGGAATGGGCGAGGCGGGAAATCTAACGGGCTGGGGTCGTTCTTCCATGCTGGAACTTGGGTTACTTGGGGGCGTAGAGGACGAAGACATGGATCTGAAGGTCAACCCGAGGTTCGCTCCAACTCGGGTATGACCATTCCGGTGGGGATTTGATAAATAAATAGGTTTATATGCAGTTGCAAGTGTCCGGAAATGTAGTTTAGACCGCATTATAGACTTTCAGCTGTGAGTTTTAAAGTAATTGCATCTGCGGTATTTGACGGAGCAGGAGGTAGAGCGGCAGACACTGCAGAATATGTGGATAATGAAGGCGATGTGGGGAGAAACGAGGTCGGAGGGGAGAATGTTTGTGCACTTCTGCAGGAACCGTGGTTCGTGGTTCGTGACTGGTTCAAGTTGACCTTCTGCAGGGTAAACATGCAGCCGCCCGCTCGCCACCATATATCGCAAATTGGCGATTACTTGCAATACCTTGAAATGAAATCTAGATACACGTTATTTAATTTATTTGATCATTACTCTGGGCATCAGGTAGACTGTCTGGCGCAAGCGTCTATGTCGAAGCGACGTCGGAATGTCCTGTTGGACCAGATGAATGTTCATGTATATGCTCGTTCTCAGTCCCATACTAATCCGCCGCTTGTGGGATCAGGAAGGTAGTAAAAGATGTTTTCAATCCGTATTCGTGCACAGATTTAGGTGCGCCATGTGCCACCAGTGATCTCAACAAGCGCCTCCAGCGACATCGATGCGTGCAAGGCTAGGAATATCTGTATCCTTATAAATCCGGTATTTGTTCGATGGGACGTCCTTAAAAGCTGCCGCGAACTGCGCAAGGCCATTATCTGCACCCTCCACCTTCCGGATCCATATACATGTAACTGTGTTGCTGCCATATTTCCGGAATCTAGTCAAAGTGAGTCATGGATGTACAGGCGATGTGGCAGGGATACCCACGCAGCGCCGTATGTCTCTGGATCTTTTTGTGTTGAATCTCCAACCATGAGGAACCGTTTGTGGGGATACATTCCCCGAATGTTATCAATTATGCCAGCTTTATACTCTAGAATGCCATCACTTTTCGCAAAGTCAATGAGGCCGGAGACGTCGGTGAATGTGAAATTTTTGAAGAACAGAGGACCCCTCGATGCAGAAAAGGTGGTGCCAATGAATTCGTTAAGGAAGGGGTAAAGTTGGAAGGGTGAACCACTTATATAGATGAATTGGGGCTGGTCGAGTGATTTTGCGAGGGACGCGTACAGCTGGGGCATCCCCGGTACAGGTTTAGGATCATCCAAAAAGGTGGATTTAAAGAGCTCGGTCTTGTTGAGGACATGTGAGATTTTGACGGTGTCATCAATGTCTATTTTTATGGGTGAGTTGGGCCAAGTTGAATTGAGGAAAGCTCATAACCAGATATAATACCAAACCCAGAATCGGCCGAAGCAAAAACAGTGCTTTGTATATTTTGTAGCGCTATTCCTAGGTTAGGGTGAAGAGCTGTTCTCGAAAGTTTCCCTGGCTTCGAGCAGCCAACAACGTTCACGGTGACCCTCTTTCCAGGGAGGCCTTTCGCCTTGAAGAGTCTAGCACGATCTTTCAGCGCGGGAAGCTTGTTTCCAACCTCAAGGCCATATTGAGAGAACAGGGTGTCCACAATGGGTGTCATGGATTCGGAATCTTCTGAGCTTGTGTCACGAAGGGATACAAACGCCTGCTGGCTGACAAGTGTGGTTTTCGGGTTATTGGGATCAGGAAACGCGGGCGCATCGAAGAGTAGGAGGTCATCGAGGGGTGTAACATCATCCAACCCTCGCTCTGCAGGAAAGGCGCGAGCAGAAGTAAGGATTGCCAGAGCAATGGACACGGAAAAGATATGCATGGTGGATAGTAAGAAGAGGCCAGGAGGGGAGCTGATTATAGCCAATGGTATTAGCGGGTGGTGCCATTTGTCTCTGATAAACGTGATAGTATAAATCCCTCGGCGTCAGGATCCATCGTCGCTTGAATACTACCAGTCGTGTTTCGGTGATGGACTCTGAATTTCTGATAAATAGCGGATCAGTGGAATGCTTGGCAGCAGTACAAAGAGCCTTACCGGCAATGTAGAATGGGGGTGGTCATAGCTGGTTCTAGCGGACGAGCCGCACATGGCGCTCGGCTTGTGAACGTTGTGAACCTCAGCCAAGTTTTACAGGCGCACCTGGCGCCGTGGGTCAATGGATTCATCAGGGTCACGTGTATTCTGTTTGAACTTGAATATTATTAATAGAGTGTATCAGTTAACACTTTTATTGGAAATTCTTTGATTGAGGTGCGGCACACTTCTCGTTGACGGGCTGCATCATGTGACGCAAGGCCCTACTCTGGCTCCGCTCTCCACCATCGTTTTCAATGGGACGAACCCCAAAGGGCTAGAAAGGCTTCCAGCTTCGTCACTGCAGGTGACTTGCCCCACCCGCTCCACAGTTTCATTTATTGAGATATCGCTAGCATTTATTGAAAATTCTCAACTTTTATTGAAACTGATACACTCTAATAATAATATTATCACACGGTGGCATAAGAACCACCGTGCCGACACCTGTGGTTGGCAGCCGGGTTCACAGTGTGCAGTCTGAGCAAGTCGAAGATATCTAACCCGCGCACTTTCATGTACAGGTGTAATGGATTGTTATTGACTTACGAGCCTTCGTTTATTGATGCCACGCCTAGGATTATGGACTCTTTCCTATTGCATACAAAGAAGCCATTCCGAGGTGTCTCGAGGCTTGATCCACGAAGCTTGCCAGGGTATCTCCCGTTAAAGGTCTATCTAGGCTGGTATATGCCGGAACACAGCGAGGGCATAGTCAATCTCGCCAAAGAACTCTTTTCAGAAATGATCAGGCTTGAGAGCGGTAAAATGACGCTGATGGTCTCATACCCGACCGACTGCTGGTATTCATCCGCACGCATTATCAAGTTCTGGAGAAAAACCATGACTAAGTCGACGTGGTTGACGTTACAATGAAGCCGTCTGTGGGGGTCTGGGGGGTCTAGTAATCGTCGTACGCAACCATAATGGTTGGTTATCTAGGAAGACCTGGTCGAGCGGATTTCCAATGATCTGTTCAACAGTGAGCAGCCTATGTGCGTGGGGGCCAGAAGCACCAGCTAAGTAACAAAAAAAAAGTTATTTGCGGGGATATTATGTATCTTGGTCGCTACAGTCGGCTTGCCCAAGTCTCACCAAGATCCCGCCTAGCGCCAGCGACACCTGTGAGGTGTTTGGGGCACATACTCCCTGAAATATCCTAGTAACCATGAAAGATATGGCCCCCATCGTCGTGCTTATGCTGGGACTAAGAGTGAAGGGGCGCAGTCGTGTTCTGGTCCCTGAAGGTCATCGAGCGTCCACGATCGTTACGAACTATATGAAGAGAGATGATAGCATTCGAAAGGACTATCACGAACTTCGGCTCGGTGACGTGCCGTCACGAAGATGTTATATCGACTACCATGTTTAAACGTCCACCCTGTCATCACCGAGATTGCCGGCGCGGAGCCGGTCAAATCTTATGTGGAGATGCGGAGCATGGGTGCTGACCCCCGCGCGAGCAAGAAATGTATAACCGCAACGACGCGTCAGTTGACTCAGTTCGAGAGCATGATTCGGCTGTCAGAAGCGTACACGCAGATGTGTTTCTCCGTGTTCATCCAGAGGCCTGCCGCCTGATGCGTGAGGTCATTCGCACGAGCGCTATGAACCCGCGAACGGGCAAGATCGATATGGGGATGCTCAACGCAGGTACGGGTCAAGGTCGGCGGAAGCTGCGGGGGGATATGAGAAGGGAAATGATGAATATTTTAAATGGGACGGGTGGTGGGAGGGGTATCAGGTGGGCCGAAGCAATCAAGATGCTTGGGGACCAAAGTAGTATCAAAGTGGATTCGGCCAAGTTTGCGGAGGTGATCAAGATGCTGGAGAATGAGGGCTCAGTGAAGGTCGTCGGGGAGCGAGATAAGAGGATGATCCGGAAGATGGATGGCTAGCATAATCGAATACATCACATTCCTTTAGTCCCTCCGAAGTTTGCTGCCGTGGGGCATGTCACTCTCGGGTCATGCGGGGTTGATATTAGTTTGTGCGGCCAGGGCACAGTGCTGTATCATTGGACTATGTAGTGTGGGAGTTCGTGTTTTGACACACCAATTGAATCTAATTATACTTGACCTAATTATACTTGCATATGATTATACGGCCTTGGTCATCGCCTACTATTTACCAGGAGGGTGTTTAGGGGACGTGGACGCGGGACTTAAATTGGGTGAGCGAAAATTAACGACTCGCGTCCTCCGAGCCGGCTTCATCGATCTGGGATTATCCCGGCTTGGAGAATACGTTGAACCTCCCTGTGATACACAATCGATTTAGCCCTACTATATTGAGCAAAAAATTGGCAACTGCTGTAGCTATTTCCCATGACCGAAGCCCGTGCCGTTATATCTGAGCAGCCGCGCGGGGACGTGAAGCTAATTTAGCCAATGCGATTGGGGTTACTTACGAGTGTGGCTACACACGTTCTAGAATCGTCACGCGCACCACGGAGGTATAAAGGCACATGGGTGCGTATCATATATATGCCTATGTACCCAGGCCTTTCCTTATTTAGGGGGTCGTTTGTCTTCTTCGAAGTCTAAATTACCAGACTTTCCATGTCATGCTGATGTGCAGAGGCGCCCGTAAGCATGTCATGGAAAATCCGGTGAATGTGGATGAAAGTATAAATAATTTAGAACTACCTGGGCATGCGCCGCTTTCCCTCCATTCGTCTGCAATGTCTCTAGCAAAGATCCCTGGAATAATTGTAGCCGCTGTCGGGTTCCACATGGCTTGTACGCCCCCAATGGGGGCGTCTAGAACGCAGGAGAGGATCAGCCCAACTATGCTGGAAAAGTGCCTTATAAATCCACCCGCTCGCGCGGTCTTGAAAAGTGAGGAAACTTGTATCGCTCCCACTAGTGCCGGGAATTGAAGCTGAGAATACCCTAGCGGCAGTGTGGTATGCTGCCATAGCAGAATGCATCGTCATCATCGCCAGTCGGATTCCCCACCATCCAATAGCGCAGCATCTACTCCGGGTGGCGCACTTTCAGGGGGGTGTTCCACAAACATTGGCGGCCTCACCCACGTTCCTCGCCGGAGCTGCCCTGATTGTGAGTGGCGCCTGCATCCGAGATCGCTGCTATAAGACCCTCGGGACACTATTCACATTCGAAAGGACGATCCGGCCGGGTCACAGGCTGGTGACGAGCGGCCCATACAGCATTGTGAGGCATCCGAGCTATGCTGCACTGATTCCCATATATTTTGGTATTGGGTTGTGGCACACCGATCGCAACTCATGGTTGCGGCAGTCGAGCGTTCTAGACGCGAGCGTAGGGCGGATCTTAGTTGGGTCGATAGTAACGAGTTTCATTCTCGCATCGATCCCTTTGCTTGGGAGGCCGCCGAAGGAGGACGCGACTCTGAAAGAGGAGTTTGGTGAGCAGTGGGAGAGATGGGCGAAACAGGTCCCATATGCTTTGATACCTGGTATCTATTAATGAGTATGTAATTTACAAATTGAGGGGACGATCATACCGGGTCACAGGTTGGTGACAACTGGGCCGTATAGCATTGTGAGGCAGGTGATGCTTCCATGATCCCTGTCTATTTGGGCCTCTGGATGTGGCGCTGCGACCGTAATTCATGACTGAGGCAGTCGAGCGTCCTGGGCACGGGGGTGGGGCGGGTGTTTACTGGGTGGTTCGCGGTCTCCCCGTGCTTACACTTGTCCCGCTGCTTATGAGGGCGCCGGAAGAGGACGCAACTCTGAAGGAGTTTGGGGATGAATTGGATGAATGGGTGCGCCGTGTCCCCTATGCATTGATACCTGGCGTTTATTAAGATTGGCATATCTGTAGTTCCGCACCAAGTATCATAGCCTGCCAGGGTAGCGCTCATTCACGATCCAACCTCAAGCTCAAGTTCTGTCTCCCAACGGTTCAGCGATGGCCGTTCGTGCCGACTGTCCACTTATATATGGGTAGGTGGGATGATCTAAGAAAGACCTATATATCCATTTTGCTAGCGCTTGGAGGCGCGGTAGTTGCAGCGAGGAAGAAAAGAACAGCAATCACATGCCGTCACGAATATGCTGACCAATCCTTGCTTGTATGCACACTCAGCCGTTGGCACAGTCAACTTGACCCCTACTAGGACCCCTATGCAGGCTGAACGACGTGCGCGGGGTGTTTGGAGCACGTATTCCTTGCAAATTATCAGGAACTATGTAGAGCCCAGCCTCCACCTTGGACGCAATAATAAGGCAGGGGAACCTCCAGGCTCCAGCGCTTGCCAGGTTCCATACCACTGTGTCTGATAGGGGCGGGGATGGCGAGACGAGACTCGATTCATACGCTTACCGATGTTACTGGGTGATGAGAAGATTTTTCACGTTCGACAAGGCTGAGAATCGTCAAGCATAATCACAAACTTCTCGTGATGAACGGTCCGCATAGCATTGAACTTGGCGGTAGCCAGATCATGCGGAGGCGATGTTGGACTTGCCATCGGGCTCATAGGTACGGGAGTCCGGGTTCGTCGACACGCCAATTGGGGGTAGATTTGCACTGGTTCACGGCCCTGGCCGTCGCAGCTGTCGCCCAATGTTTGGGGGGGGTGCCAGGGGAAGATAGGATGCTGAGGGTGTCATTTGGAGATATGCGAACCAGGCAGATGCCAGTGTCATACGACCTCGTCTGGGGTCATATTGGACATCATCAGAGTGAGCAATTGAATCGAAATAACTGTCCCGGGCATGATTTGTGGGTGCTAGGCTTGATGGTAGTAGTACGACCCGATAGCCGATGGTTGATTGATCCGGAGCGCTGTGTGGGGGTCAGGAGAGATAAATAGTCTAGACCAACTACTGAGGTGTCATTTTCTCCACGTTATGTTACTGGTGAAGGTTCCCGGCATAATTGCTGCCACAGTTGGGCTCCATTGGGCTTGGACTCCCCCCACGGGCAGGCCTGCAGCGCAACAGCGGGCCAGCCCAACCTTCCTGGAGAAATACTTCCTGACGACACCGATTCGTATCATTGGGATAAGTGAGGAAGATAGTGACATTACACATTGGCTGAGACTAAGCCTGACTTCCTTAGCCGTAGTGTGGTATGCCGCCCTCGCCGAATGCGCCGCCATCGTCGCCAGTCGGATTCCCCAATCTCCATTGACACAAGACGTATTGCGAGTGGCGTTGTTCAAGCACGGAGATCCACAGCGACTAGCTCCCTCGCCCATATTCCTCGCCGGCGCCGCCCTGATTATTGGAGGTGCCTACCTCCGAGATCGCTGTTACAAGGCACTCGGGAATCTCTTCACATTCGAGAGGGCGATCCTACCGGATCACAAGCTGGTGACGACCGGGCCATACAGCGTTGTGAGACACCCAAGTTATGCTGGGATGATCCCTGTCTACTTGGGCTTCGGGATGCGCTACTCTGATCGCAATTCATGGTTATGGCAGTCGAGTGTTTTGGACACTCAGGCGGGGCGGGTATTTTTTGGGTCATTCGCAGTGGTCATCGCTCTCACACTTGTCTCCTTGCTTGCGAGGGTGCCAAAAGAAGATGCGACTTTGAAGGAGGAGTTCGGGGAGGAATGGGAGGAATGGGCACGTCGTGTCCCATATGCGTTGATACCTGGCATCTATTAGCACTACGTCCGAGATATATATTGGCACCAGGCAGCGCGAACATGGATCACTTGCGCCAAGCCAATGCGACTCGGCCCGGCGCGGGATATGTGAGGGGTTTGACTGGCTTTAACCGGCCGGGAGAGTAATCCGACGGCTGATTATGTATAACCGATAGAAAAACCATGAGGGCGACATCCGTCGACGCGTGAATTAGATGCTTATCACAGGGTATTGAGCCACTCTATTGCAATAGAGTAAAGTCACCCTTTCCCCATCGGGCACAAAATCTCTCATGTCGTGATGGTGTGCGGAACGGTAGGGAATATCGCATATATAATTCTGGACCAACCGGAAGCATGTTTTCATCACACATCTGCGATCATCAATGTCCCTAGTGAGGATTCCCGGAATAATAGCTGCCACCGTCGGGTTCCATTTGGTTTGCACACCTCCTTCGGGCGTGTCCAAAGTGCAGGAGCGAATGGAGCCAACTTTCCTGGAGAAATACTTTTTAACTTCGTATACTCGTGCCATTAGGAAGAGTGAGGAAGGCCATGCCATTATACCCCAGCGAAAACTGATCCCGAGAATTTCATAGCCGCAGTGTGGTATGCCGCCCTCGCTGAATGTGCTGTCATCATCACCAATTGGACCACCCAGCATCCAATAACACAGGACGTACTGCGAGCAGCATTGTTCCAGCACGGAGATCCGCAGCGGTTGGTTGCCTCGCCTATGTTCCTTGCCGGTGTCGCCCTAGCTGTGGGTGGTGCCTATATCCGAATTCGCTGTTACAAGACACTCGGGAATCTCTTCACATTTGAAAGGACGATTCGACCAGGCCATAGACTGGTGAAGAGTGGCCCGTACAGCGTTGTGAGGCATCCAGGCTATGCTTCATTGATCCCAGCCTATTTGGGCATCTGGATGTGCCACTACGACCGCAATTCATGGCTGAGGCAGTCGAGCGTTCTGGACACGGGGGCGGGGCAGGTGTTTGCTGGATTTCTCACGGCATTCCTCGTGCTTACACCTGTCTCTTTGATTACGAGGGTACCTAAGGAGGATGCGACTCTAAAGAAGGAGTTTGGGGAGGAATGGGAGGAATGGGCGCGTCGTGTCCCCTATGCGTTGATACCTGGTGTTTATTAGGACTGCAACACACATGTAGTAGTCATAGCGACTCCATACCAGGTAGAGACATGGGCCGCTAATCTCGAGCTCGTACCCAGAGTCTAAACAAATCTTACTAGAATATTCGCATGCAAGCTCGTTATAGAACAACATCGTGAGCGGGAGTGTCTTACCTCCAGGTACGAACTCTGCTTGAATTGCTGCAACGTCGCAGCGAGACTGACAATGGACCACTTGTATCAAATCAATTTATTTATCTGATTTGGAGCAGCAAATAATGGGATCGGAGGAGATACCGAAACTGGCCAATGATTTACAGTCTGGATTGATACCATCAAGTTGAATTAGAAACCCGGCACTCCAGGTCCCCACGGGAAATCACCCAGTACCAGCTAAGCAAGGATCCATGAAATAATTGTAGCCGTCGTCGGGTCCCACGCCCTCAAGGGGGCGAGGCCGGATCTTGGTTGGATTGATAGTAGCAAGTTTTGTCTTCGCATTGATCCTTTGCTCGGGAAGCCGCCAAAGGAGGACGAAACCCTAAAGGGAGAATTTGGTGAAGAGTGGGAAAGATGGGCGCAGCAGGTCCCATATGCTTTGATACCTGGTATCTACGTATTAATGAAAGCCTGGCTGGGATATATAACTTACAAATTGGGATATCCCCGTATAGGCGCGGAATGCTCACAAATTCCGCGCGAGAAGCAGGATAAGGTGGGATATACCGGCTACCATTGATGGAAATTAGCGTTGCTGTCAGAAAAAGAAAGGCCATTTGGGTGGGCCAACATATAAATAACCACGACCACCATCCGACTCGCCATACCGTCCCCTCGAAATGTCACTTGTAAGGATACCATGTATCCTGGTCGCCACAGTCGGCCTGCACGTCGCTTACACACGCCCCTCCAAGATTCCTCCGCCGGCTGAGCAGGTGACGCCGAGCATTTGGGAACGGGCATTACTTGGCACACCTGTACTGGTTGGTGGTAAAGGTGCAAATCCCGTTACTATAACTTGGTTAGAACTAAATCAAAGGGAAATACAGTCGTATTTTGGTCCCTAGCGGCCATCGAGTGCTCCGTGATCATCGCAAACAATATGCAGAAGTCTCCAGCCTCCCAATGTATCCTGGGTGTGTTCATGAAGAATGGGGACCCCCAGCGCTTGGATGCCCCACCACTTGTTTTCCTCGGGGCGGGGTTAGCAGGGCTAGGGGCGTTTATACGCTATCGATGCTATCAAGTGCTGGGAAGATTCTTCACATTTGAAAGGAGCATCAAGCGTAATCATGAGCTCGTGACGACCGGCCCGTATAGCATTGTGCGACACCCAAGTTATGCGGGAACGATGCTAGTTTACACGGGAATGGCCTTGTGTCATTGGTATAGGGGGTCGTGGGTGCGGGAGTCTGGGTTCGTTGATACGCCAATTGGGGGTAGATTCGTATATGGTTTCACGGCCTTGATCATCGCGACTATCCTTCCACTACTCGGGAGGATGTCGAAAGAAGACGAGATGATGAAGGTGGCATTTGGCGACGCCTGGATCAGATGGGCGAGACAGGTGCCGTATGCACTCATCCCGGGAGTGTATTGATCCTCCTTTCCATATTGGGCCAAAAGCCTGAAATTAATCACCGAACTCCCCACGCCGTGATGATGTGCGGGGTGGGTATCGGCAGAAATTGCATATATATATAGTTCTAGATCAGCTGGAAGCGTGTTACTCTCATCACACACCGTCCACTATGTCCCTAGTGAGGATTCCCGGAATAATAGCTGCCACCGTCGGGTTCCATTTAGCTTATACACCTCCTGCGGGCATGTCCAATGAGCAGGAGCGGGTGGAGCCAACCTTCCTGGAGAAATACCTCATGAATTCACCCGCTCGTGCCGTTAGGAAGAGTGAGGAAGACCATGCCATTATACCCCAGCGAAAACTGACCCCGAGAATTTCATAGCCGCAGCGTGGTATGCCGCCCTCGCCGAATGCGCTGTCATCATCGCCAATTGGATCCCACAGCATCCAATAACACAGGACATACTGCGAGTAGCGCTGTTCCAGCACGGAGATCCACAGCGGTTGGTCGCCTCACCCATGTTCCTCGCTGGTGTCGCTCTGGTTGTGGGTGGTGCATACCTCCGACTCCGCTGTTACAAGGCACTCGGAACACTCTTCACATTTGAAATGTCGATTCGATCGGGTCATAGGCTGGTGACAAGTGGGCCGTACAGCGTTGTGAGGCACCCAAGCTATACCGGACTGATCCCCACCTACTTGGGCCTCGGGTTATGCCACTACGACCACAATTCGTGGCTGAGGCAGTCGAGCGTTCTAGACACGAGGATGGGGCAAGTATTTGTTGGGTTTCTCGCGATACTCCCAGCGTTCCCATTGGTCTTGTTGCTTCTGAGGATGTCGAAGGAAGATGCAGCTCTAAAAAAGAAGTTTGGAAAGGAATGGGAAGAATGGGCGCGTCGTGTCCCCTATGCATTGATACCCGGTGTTTATTAGGACTACGGCATATGTATAGCCACGACGGCTAAGTAGAGACGCGGGCCACCGACCGCGTACCCAGGGCTGGAGGCAAAAAATCTCGAGAACGTTCGCAGAAATCCTCGTTATAGAACGCTATCATGCACGGGTTTCTTGCTTCCGGATATGGCCTCCGCTCATCTCTGTAAGTTTAACGTCGGTGATAAGGCTACTAGCGGGCCACCTGCATGATTCATCTGATTTAGAGCGGTAACTTTAAGGAATATCAGCTATTCTGGCCCTTAATTTACAATTTGTAGAAATCTGGAAGCATCAATATCAGCAATTAGAAGCCCCGCTCTCTAACACTCCGGATTCTCACCGGAAGTGGCCTAGTACCAGCTAAGCAAAAGTGTTACTCGCAAGGATACCATGTATCTTGGTCGCCGCAGTCGGCTTGCACGTCGCTCATACTAACCCCACCAAGGCAGGCCAAGCGACACGTGTAGGGTGTTTCGGAGGGCTTGCAATCCATGTCCTGGTAACCAGGAAAGGCACGATCCTAAATGTTGAGACTAAACGCAAAGTCGTGTTCTGGTCCCCGGCGGTCATCGAGTTTTCAGTGATCATCACGAGCTACATGCAGAGCCCAGCTTCTCAACGGATCTTGGATGCATCGTGCGTGTGAAGAATGAGAACCTCAGCCTCGTTGTTTCTGCCGGGGTTGGCTGGGACCTATACCCTACCGGTGTTACCGGGTGATGGGGGGATTCTTCGCGTTCGAAAGGCCATCAAACGTGATTGTGAACTTGAACTTGTGAAAACTAGTCAGTATAGCTTTGTGCGCTCAGGGGAATGTCGAAGGAAGACGAGATACTAGAGGCGATAGGTGAGACGGGCGCCGATGATCACAAGAACGTATGGAGCACGAATGGAGTAAACAATCGAACTAAAATACACCCAAACAAGATTTATGATGCTACGATCATTTCTCCCAGACTTGATGGTAGTAGTGCACACAAACTAATGGCCGGCGATGCATGATGCACGATGTATTCCCAACACCACGAAAAATCGATTGCTCAACTTTGAACCTTGCCGTCCTCGGAGCCCATGCGATCGCCGGAATTTCCCATGCCATACTAATAAGTGATGGGCGGAGTGCACTATGGAGTGTTGGAGCGATAAATAGTCCAGGCGTGCAACTTTCCCCACCAACACATCTGCTATGTCATTAGTGAAGATTCCTGGCATCATTGCTGCCACCGTCGGGTTCCACTTGACTTGGACTCCCCCCTCGGGCGTGTCTAAAGTGCAACAGCGAGTCAACCCAACCTTCCTGGAGAAGTACCTCCTGACACCGCCCATCCGCTTCATTGGGAAAAGTGAGTTTTAAAGATTGCGACACTGGACGTCAACAGAAATTAATCCTGAGAGTTTCTTAGCCACAGTGTGGTATGCCGCCCTCGCAGAATGCGCCGTCATCATCGCCAATAGGATTCCCCAATCACCATTAACACAGGACATATTAAGAGTAACGCTGTTCGAGCATGGAGATCCACAGCGGCTGATTCCTTCATCCATGTTCCTCGCTGGCGCCGCCCTGATTGTCGGCGGTGCTTACCTCCGAGACCGCTGTTACAAGGCACTCGGAAACCTCTTCACATTCGAGAGGGCGATCCTGCCAGGCCATAAACTGGTGACGACCGGACCATACGGCGTTGTGAGACATCCGGCTTACGCTGGGTTGATCTCTGTCTATTTGGGCTTCGGGATGTGCTGCTACGACCGCAATTCATGGCTATGGCAGTCGAGTGCTTTGGACACTCAGGCGGGGCGGGTATTTGTTGGGTCATTCGCAACGATTGTTGCTCTCACACTTGTCCCTTTACTAACGAGGGCGCCGAAGGAGGATGAGACCTTGAAGAAGGAGTTCGGAGAGGAATGGGAGGAATGGGCACGGCGTGTCCCATATAAGATGATACCTGGCATCTATTAGCACTGCGTCAGGATGTAAATAATTAGGTCAGCACCGCACCAGAATGGCAGACATGGATACGAACTGCTTGCATCAAGTCGTTGCAATTCAGAACTGCGGGGCAAGATCTGTGTGGGGCTCAGCCGGTTAGAACCAATCCATAGAGGTTGATTGGCCAAAAATGAGCACAGGGTACACTGCAGGCGCCCAAAAATTTTCCCCCGGGAAAAATACAGTATGAAAAATGTCTCGTGTTCTCCGAGTCATTTTTCCCAAGGGGAAAGTCCAAATTTATATACAAGTAAAATAGAATTAATATAAATCATTTCTCCCCCCTTTGTTCATGGGGAAAATGTGACATTTTGCCACCCATTTCCCCCAAAGTAGGGTGGGTGAAAAATGCGAAATTTTCATCCCATTTCCTCCAGAGTAATATAATACATTTTCACAAGGAAAATGTGATGTCTCCCTGGATTTTCCTTATGGAAATGTATTGTATTACTCTGGAGGAAATGGGATGAAAATTTCACATTTTTCATCTATTCTACTTTGGGGAAAATGGGTGGCAAAATGTCACATTTTCCCCATGAACAAAGGGGAGAAATGATTTATGTTAATTCTATTTTACTTGTATATAAATTTGGAATTTCCCCTTGGGAAAAATGACTCGGAGAACACGAGACATTTTTCATACGGCATTTTTCCTGGGGGAAAATTTTTGGGCGCCTGCAGTGGTAGAGTCCACCGCGCCATGCGTGCGAACATCCTAAACATATAACGTTCGGGAGAATCATAACCCGCGTAACAATCCAAATACTCACAGCTCATGGAGAGGCAGCCTCCCATTATTCCCCAATGTCAGTGATAAAACTGTCATGTATATGGGCAGCAACGCTAGGCCTTCATGTGAGTTCAACACCACCATCGCCCTCACCATCGAAGGAAAAGTCAGCGCCAATTTTTACGAACCGTTCTCTGTGGGAGCGAATAATATTCTCGGAGCCATCGCGAGCGTTTGCCAGAAGTATGTTAGGTCTACGAAGTTTGAGTTATTAGACCTGATCCGTGATCCTACCTCAAGCTAGCATTTGGGCGGTTGCTATCGCTGAAACGGCCGCTATTATTGCGGGCAGAGATTCATCAAAATCGAAACTGTCGAGATACATCCTCGCAGCGCTACTTCAAAATGGGAATCCAAGAAACCTTGACATCCGACCTCTTCGTTCACTTGGGCTGGCTTTGACAATGTTCGGATGCCTATTCCGAGTCTATTGTTATCGCGTAATGGGCCCCTTCTTTATTTTCGACTGGAAAATCCAACAGGACCATAAGCTCATTACACATGGGCCATACAGCATCGTGCGCCACCCAGCCTATAGCGGACTCTTATTCGAATCCATTGGCATGATTTTGTGGTATGGCTCACGAGGTTCCTTTTTGAGGGAGAGCGGGACCTTGGATGGGCTGGCTGGAAGAATGTTGGTGGCAACGTTCGTGGCCGTTAGGCTCACACGAAATTGCCTCTTGGCTCGAGGGATGGTCGGAGAGGATAAAGCCCTCAGGCAGAAATTTGGAGATGAGTGGGATGTTTGGGCGAGGCGGGTACCCTACCGTTTGATTCCTGGTGTGCTGTGATGATCTTTTTTTTTTTTTTTGGGGGGGGGGTTGATAGATTTCTTGGTTTTCTTGATAAATTGTTAGTTCAGTTACATCCTAGCCGACGAGCGTCGCCAGCATGAGATCGGCCCAAGTATGAGCTTACGGAAGTTCATGTGATTGCTCTATAAAAGCAAACGGGTGTGATACAAATCAGAACGCCTTGAGGCCTCAGGCTGGGCAGGAAGTCCGTGGATCGTTTTGGTGTGGGAAAGACAATAGATTTGCATATGAACCAGATCTGCAGCGCAAGTTGAGAGCCCCACTAACGCCCTCCATGTCGATGGGAAAACTGCCTTTGATATGGGCGGCCACGCTGGGCCTTTATATCAGTTCAACTGCGCCATCCCCTACACCATCACCATCGAAATCAACTAAGATCGTGACGAAACGTTCAACATGGGACAAATTGGTCCTGTCGCCACCCAACCGTTTCATCACCAAAGGTAGGAATAATTTGCGTTTTCCCTATGAAAAAACTAAATCAGGAATTCAAGGAGGATACTGGGCAATTGTGGTGGCAGAGACATTGGTGATTCTCGCGAACAGAGCGCCTCACCTGGAGATATCGAAAGCAATCCTGCGCATATTTCTTGGGAATAGGAATCCAGACAGATTGAGGCTTTCGTCCGCTTTCAACCTTGGCCTAGGATCAATACTGATTTGCTATCTCGTACGGATCTGGTGCTACCGAACCATGGGCCGGTTCTTCATATTCGACAGAATCAAGGATGATCATAAACTCATTACGTCCGGCCCGTATCGAGTAGTGCGCCACCCGGCGTATGGCGCCTTCGTGTTCGAAATCCCGGGAATGATTTTGTTCTACATGTCGCGAGGATCATTGTTGAGGGAGAGCGGACTGTTGGATACGTGGACTGGAACGACCATGACGGTGGCCTGGTTGATGCTGAGATTAGCGACCGCCCTCCTTCTGATGCGTACCGCGCCGTTGGAGGATGCCGCTATGAAAGGGAAATTTGGGAAGGAATGGGATGAATGGGCGCAGCGTGTACCATACAGATTTATCCCTGGTGTGTTCTGAATAACATATGGAATAGGTGCCAATTCGACGAGCATACGAGCGCTAATCTTGGACGACCGTACATAGTTTAGCTAAGGCCGATCCTAAATTGTGTCTGCGCACATGATGAGTTAGTGAAGGGAACTCTCTGAGTCTGACTCTTTGTCTCTTCTGCGGCCTCTTGTGTCGGCGTTGGAATCTCAACTGACAAAAATCGCCGCGTTCTGGGTACTTTCGAATCGTCCAAATAGCCAAAATTTACTAGGGGCACTTCCGAGCTGCTGTAAACTGCCCGAACTGCCCGTAATCGCGCGGGGTGTCCGCAAACCGCCCGAATCGCTCAGGGCAGTGCTTACTTCCTGGACTGCCCGGATTGCGTGGGGTGAATCTCAAATCGCCCGGATCGCTCAGGATGAGGCTCGCGAACCACCCAAGAAGCCAGCGGCTCCGAAGGGCTTGCATTATTATATGGGGAAAGGGCCAGCCCACTCCCAATTGAAATGGGGTGTTCGTTTTACTCGCCGCGTCGTGGTCTCGCCTATTTTTTGGGAGTGCAACTAAATCTCATACCCTCGCGTTTCGGATCACGGAATCCTGCGGGGGCTTCCTAAACACCTGCCGCACATATTTGGAGCTTAAGGTATTTTATTATAATGTAAATCTTCGGCTCAGTCGCTACCCCAACCCCTGAGCTAGGCTCGTGACCATCCCTTCAAACGACTCTACGATCCTGCGGATGTGCACGAACGTGCAACTAACGAGGTTTGTTCGTCTCGAACTTCTTGAAAACTCTTAGAGGGGACTGTCACAGGCCTACCCCTGAGCGTTCTCCACACACACACAGATGAAACTGGAAGGAGTTTTGCGGCCGAGTGGGCAGAAACCCCTCAAAACCGAAACCGCCAAGATACATCCTCGCGACGCTATTCCAACACAGGAATTCAAGCAACCTTGACGCTCCGCTCCTTCGTTCGCTCGGGCTGGCTTTGACAATGTTCGGATGCCTATTCCAGTTTATTGCTATCGATTACGAGAGCCCATGTGGGAAATTGACCTATACATACAATAAATGCCTTGAGTTCCAAACGTGTCCGACTGGCACAAGTTCAGGGAGAAACTTGCCCTCGCAGGTTCCGTGGTCCAATGGAGAAACCCCAGCCCCCAGGTCATCCAACCGAGGCATGCGTCAGGGAAGGCCTAGGCCTGAGCAGGCAACCCTCGGCCGGAGATAATCGATAGGGCCTGGGGTGGGTGGGGGATTAGAGTGCCCTAGCCCGAAGGGTCTGACGACGGATCGACGCGGAAGACAGAAGAAGAATTCTCGCTGACCCAAAACAATGTACACTCTGGATCTAATGTACACAGCTCCAAGCCCATGACCAGGACGCCAAAAGTACTAGGTAAGAGCTACGGCAGAGTATGTTAGTGCAAGTGGGCCACCCGGCATATAGCGGTCTTTTATTTGGACCTATCAGTATGATTTTATGGTACGACTCGCGAGGTTCCCGTTTGATCGGAGGGGGGGGGGGGGGGGGGGGGCTGGTTGGAAGATCTTCAGTGGCGACATTCATGGCTATTAGGCTCACGCGAAACTGCCTTTTGGCTTAAGGTGGTTGGGGAGGATAAGGCCCTCAGACTGAAATCCGGAGATGAGTGGGATGCTTAGGTGAGGCAGGTGCCCTACCATTTGATTCTTGGTATGTCTTGATGACCTCCTGATGTTCCCGCTGGGAAAGTTGAACGGATTTCTTGATAAATTGTTAATTCAGTTGAATTCGGGGTTGACAAATATTGCTGGTGTGATGGTGGGCCCGGGTGCCGGATGATGGATTACAATGGTCCTAAACTCCACGAATGCGGAACTTCGGTCTTTAGAAGCAAGCGGATGCCGCGGTACGAACCAGAATATCTTCTGATTTTGGGGTGGGGTACGGGGTGCAGCCTGTCACGAGTGCTGGCAGGGTCTTCGGGCTTGAGCTGGGCAGGAGAGTCCATGGATTATGTTGTATTTCCTTTGGCGTGAGAAAGACGATGGGTTTGCATATATATATGAACCAAATCTGTAGACAGCAGCACCAGTCGAAAACCTCGTTAAACAACCCTCTCATATCAATGGAAAAACTACCTTGGATCTGGGCGGCCACACTAGGCCTCCATATGAGCTCAACTCCGCCAGCTCCTACGCCACCGCTGACGAAAGCGACCGCAATCGTACCAAAGCGTTCGATATTGGATAGGTTAATCCTGGAGCCGCGCACCTGGGCTATTACCAAATGTAAGAAGAACTCACGTTCCCCTATGGAAAGACTAAATCAGAATTTTAAGGGGGATACTGGGCACTTGTTGCGGCAGAGACATCAGTGGTTCTTGCTAGCACAGCGCCTCACTTGGAAATATCGAAGACCATTCTGCGCATATTTTTTAGGAATGGGAATCTGGACAAATTGAGGCTTTCGCCCGCACTCAGCCTTGGTGTAGGATTGACATTGATAGGCTCCCTCTTACGGGTTTATTGTTTCCGATCCATGGGCCGGTTCTTCATATTCGAAAGGAGAATCGCGAATGACCATAAACTCGTCACGTCCGGCCCATATGGAGTAGTGCGCCATCCGTCATATACCGCCTTCCTGTTCGAATTCCCGGGAATAGTTTTGCTCCACATGTCACAAGGATCATTGTTGAAAGAGGGTGGATTCTTGGATACGCAGACTGGAATGGGTGTGGTGGTAGCCTGGTTAACGCTGAGATTTGCGGCCTCCGTTCTTCTAATGCGTACCACCCCGTTAGAGGACGCCGCGCTGAGGGGGAAATTTGGGGAGGAATGGGACAAGTGGGCGCAGCGTGTACCATACAGATTGATCCCTGGTATATTCTGAGTAGCATATGGAATGAGTACCAACAACGAGCATGCAAATGTTAACCTGTATAGCACCCTAAGAACCGAGGCAATCCTATGGATCTTATCCATCCGATCACATTGGTAAGTTGATTCGGTTGACATCAGAAGGATTTCCCTCTCACCGGAGGGAGCGGACATCGGTCCAGACACAGTGGCCGGATATGTAGGCAAATTGCAAAGACAAAACCAGCGGCACTGGAGGTCGGTTCCGGCGACAGTTGTCTGGTTCTAAAGTCGCCGCAGACTTGACTTGAAGCTATCACGTCGATACCAAGCGTGCACGATACCAGGCTCACGGCCAGGCAGCCAAAGGTGTCCATGGTAGCTCACATCACTAAATTATAGTTTCTATGACCGCTGCAGAGCGCTACGGCCCGGCGAGCAAGTTTGGGGCTTGGGCGATCCTGCTGAAGGTTGGACGTGGTGAATATTTGAGACCTTTCTCAGCAAGTTGGCAAAAAGGTGCCGAGAATCCAGATCCTGTTAAACCGCCTCTGGTTGGCTAAATCCATTTCCAAATCGCGGGAGACCACTGGTACCAGTGGCGAGCTAACTGTGGACCTTTTTCCGATGTGGTGATGGAAATCGAGACGCGCGTCGGGCCCGGCCGGGGCAAAGCCTGGGCCTGAGGCCTGAGCGCTGAGCGTCGAGCCTGTGGTGTGGCTTGGTCACATGTTGAGAAATTGCGCAATTTGAATTTTGCAGCTCTCCTGAATTCTGAATCTCACTCGAAAAACGCCTGCTAAAAATGTCCCCGGCATTTGGCTGCATTCAGTGCACTGGGATTTGCTGGGATTGACGGTGAGTTTGGTATTATTCGTGGGCTCTCCGATTCCTCATGGTGCTGAGGGTAGGTTTACTGAGCATTGATTCGGGCTGCTCTTTTTTGGTTCGTCTTCCTCAGTTATTCAGTTATACCACTTCATTTTCTTCCATTCTAGTTTGGTTATCTCAAGAACCACCACCCGACTGACCGCGATCAGTCTGCGTCGTGATCTTAGGAGGCGATTCCTTCAGGGTACTATGGTATGTATCGCAATTGGCACTCGGGGGACCTGTAGGACTAACCTACGATTGGCCAGCTCAGTGGATGCATGGAACTATTTATCAATGTCTATCAAGAACGGTATGTATATGCGGCCACACTTCATAAAATTTTTACTTAGCGAATCTCCGCAATCCAGCCCGACTGAAATCGAACATCACGCCCACGCCAGATGGTGCGAATTCATGCGCTAGGAGGCGGGAGTCGAGGGGGAATAGGGTGGCGGTTCTGGTTTTGCATTGTCCAGCTCAACTGCGGTGGTAGCCGATTGCGGAGGGTGGTTTATTGATGGTACCACTTCGGTATCAGTATTTATTGCTCGATCCTACCATGATGGATTTCTCACAATCTAATCAATTACCCGTCTGCCTCAATACCAGTGGGAAGCGTCTGGCCGTGATTGAGGCAAGCTGTATTATCGTGCTGCCACATGCAATTGCAAGGCACATTCCCGTCAAGCTGAGGTAAATTGAGAGGGGCGGGATCTCGCATGGGCCAGTTGGAAGATTTTTGGTGACAACATTTATGGTCATTAGGCTCGGACGGAATTGCCTCTCGGCTTGAAGGATAGTTGGGGAGGATAAGGCCCTCAGACTGAAATCCGGAGATGGGTAGGATGTTTGGGCGAGGCAGGTACCCTACCGTTTGATTCCTGGTGACTTCCTGATATTCCTGCTGGGAAAGTTCAACGGATTTATAAATTGCTAATTCAATTGGGTTCGCCGGCAAACATTGCTAGCATGAAACCGGACCCATACGTCAGATTACAAAAATTCTAGGAATGTGGACGTTTGGTCTATAAAACAAGTGGGTTCCATGATACGAATCAGAATGTCTTCTGATTTTGGGAAAGGAGTGCAAGGTGCAGCCCATCAAGAGCTGGTGGGGCCTTGAGGCCTCGGGCTGGGCAGAAAAATCCGTGGATCATATTGTACTCCTTGGGTGTGAGAAACTTGATAATGGGTTTGCATATATATGAAGCACCAGTTGAGAACCCCACCGGACGATCCTCCCATGTCGGTGGGAAAGCTAACTTGTATATGGGCTGCCACACTAGGCCTCCATATCAGTTCAACTCCACCATCACCTACGCCATCATCGTCGAACTCAACCACGATCGTAACAAAACGTCCGATATGGGATAAGCTATTCCTGTCGCGGACCGCCTGGACCATCACTAAGAGTAGGAAGACTTTGCGTTCCCCTATGGGAAAAAAACTAAATTAGGATTTCAAGGAGGATACTGGGCAGTTGCAGTGGCAGAGACATTGGTGATTCTTGCTAGCAGAGCGCCTCACTTGGCAATATCGAAGGCCATTCTGCGCATATGTTTTAGGAATAGGAATCTGGACAGATTGAGGCTTTCGCCCGCACTCGGCCTTGGTGTAGGATTGTCATTGATGGGCTCCCTCCTACGAATTTATTGTTTCCGAACCATGGGCCGGTTCTACGTATTCGACAGGAGAATCGAGGACGACCACAAACTCATCACATCCGGCCCGTATCGAGTGGTGCGCCACCCGGCATATAGTGCCTTCATACTCGAATTCCCGGGAGCGGTTTTGCTCTACATGTCGCGAGGATCATTGTTGAAGGAGAGTGGATTCTTGGATACGCGGACCGGGATGGGTGTGGTGGTAGCTTGGTTAACGATGAAATTGGTGGCTGACCTTATTCTAATGCGTACCACCCCGTTAGAGGACGCCGCTCTGAGGGGGAAATTTAGGAAGGAATGGGACGAGTGGGCGCAGCGTGTACCATGCAGACTGATCCCCGGTGTGTTCTGAGTAGTATATGGAATACTAGGTACCAATTCGACGAGCATGTGAATGTTAACTTGGATTAGTAGATGGCATCCTGCGGACCGAGGCAATCCTGCGGACCTTATCTGATTGCATTGGCGGCACCGGGAGAAAATTACGGCTGTTCAGACCCACGCATGAGATTACGAGAGCTCCACGCGGGACATTAGTTTATAAAAGCAAGCGAATGTGGTACGAATCAGAGCGCCTTCTCGCTTATGTTATGGTGAGGTAAAAAGTGCGGCCTATCGCGAGTGCTGGTAGGGCCATGAGGCCTCGGGCTGGGCAGGAAAATCTGTAGATCGCATTGTGCTCTTTGGGTATGAAAAAGACGATAGATTTGTATATGTGAGCCGAATTTGCAGCGTTAGCTGAGAGCTCCACTAAACGACCCCTCATGTCGGTGGGGAAACTACCATGGATATGGGCTGCCACACTAGGCCTCCATATCAGCTCAACCGCACCATCCCCTCCACCACCACCATCGAAATCGACCACGATCGTAGCAAAACGTTCGATATTAGATAAATTAATCCTATCGGACCCCGCCCGGTTCATCGCCAAAGGTAGGAGTCGTTTACATTTTACTGTGAAAAAACTAAATCAGGATTTCAAGGGGGATACTGGGCAATTGTGGTGGCAGAGACATTGGTGATTCTTGCGAACAGAGCGCCTCACCTGGAGATATCGAAATCTATCCTGCGCGTATTTCTTGGAAATAGGAATCCAGACAGATTGAGATTATCGCCCGCTTTCAACATTGGTCTAGGATTGACATTGGTTGGCTCTCTCATACGGGTTTGGTGCTACCGAACTATGGGCCGGTTCTTCATATTCGACAGGAGGATCGAGGATGGCCACAAACTCATCACATCCGGCCCATATCGAGTAGTGCGCCACCCGTCGTATAGCGCCTACATATTCGAAATCCCGGGAATGGTTTTGCTCTACATGTCGCAAGGATCATTGTTGAAGGAGAGCGGACTGTTGGATACGCGGACCGGAATAAATGTGACGGCGGCCTGGTTGGCGCTGAAATTAGTGACCGCCCTCCTTCTGATGCGTACTGCGCCGCTGGAGGATGCCGCTTTGAGAGGGAAATTTGGGAAGGAATGGGATGAATGGGCGCAGCGTGTACCATACCGATTGATTCCCGGCGTGTTCTGAGTAGTATATGGAATAGATACCGACGACGTGCATACGAGTGCTACTAGCCTTGGATGACACCTTGGGATGTCTGTTGGAGACAGCCATCCTGCAGGCCTTGACTTAGTGCACTAGTGTCGTGTGGGTAGGATGTTGTGCCATCACGGTGTGGGTGGGGTATAGTGTTGTGCAGGGGGTGCAATTGTGAATGAAGGAGTAAGGTGGTACTGAAATGCCCAACGATAGCTGGCGACAGGAAAAATTTTGTGGCCGGCGGCAGTTGCCTAATTTGGACTTTGAACCCCGGAGTCATCAATGTGGGCTTGACTTGAAGCTATCGTGATACTGTGATACAGGGCGCACACGGCTTGAAGTCAAGCTCACGACTAAGTGGCCAAAAATATCTGTAAGTAATATCCATGGCGGTGCATATTACTAAATCGTAATATCTATAGCCACCCCAGAGCGCCGCTTGGGGCCCGGAAGCTTTTGCTGAAAGTTGGACATGGCGGATATTCGGGGCTTTGCACAATTGGGTGGGACTTCAGTGGAAGGTGTCAAAAATCTGGATTCCGTTAGTAGTCATAATTGGGTTCAATTGAAGCGCCCATACGCTCTACTTTCCGGTGCGTTCCCACATGGAGCTACACATATTCTGAATCCCGATATTAACGATCATATTGATATTGTCTCATAGGATTTCAGCAATGTCGACAAATCAGCACTAGTTCCAACACCAAACCAGGTTGCAATCATGTTCAACTAAAAAAGACATCATAATCAAAGATGTACATCAGGTTGCCAACGAATGCGGGACTAACCAATCCTAGGGAAAACAATGAATGGAACCAAGGTCATCATCTCCACCCTACATATATATTAACAGGATCAAAAAACCTCCACCAATCGGAAGCAAGGATTAGCTGTTAAATAGCTCAAGCCCAACTTCCGGATACTAGGCCTTCAGAGTGCAATGCCCCTCTTTCCGAATTCCAGTCTGAGTGACCTGTAGGTATTATACTACTGCCCGAAGCTTGTCCTTATAGTCCTTTGCATCCCCTAGCGCAGGTTCTTTGGTAAGTATGCGCTCATTTAGATCCGATACCGAGCTCAAGGTCAATGTCCAGGTGTTATCCTATCTTTTCAATTTGGGTCTTCACGGAATACTTTGTGCGCAAGTTTGTACGTATATACATATATTGCCCTTTACAACCCACATATACTCACTCTTACTGGTTACAATTGGTCTAGATAACTATTACATCGCCTTCCCACTGGATCGTGTTGCTGTTAAATGTCTGGTTTATGGCATTTTCTGGCTTGAGGTTGCCCAAACGCTCATGGTCTCCCACGATGCTTTCAACACCTTTGGAATGGGATTTGGCCAACCACGGGCGGTTGACGATATCCATTTATTGTGGCTAACTGCGCCAATTACTGGGGGGTTAGGTGCGCTCATTTTCCTGTCTTTGTAGCGGTGCTCACCGTGCCTTTTTATCCTAGTGGCATGCACCAGCCAGCTCTTTTTTTCTTACCGCATCAACCGCCTTTCTGGTTCTTGGATTATTGTCATACTTATTGTCGCAGTGAGTATGGCCCCGTTGCATTGAACTAGATCATATCTTTTATCTCCAGCTATCTCTGGCCTCCGGCGCTGGCGCTCTCGCAACAGCCATCTACATGCACACAAAACGAGATTTTCATACGGTTGTTATGAGCCCTGAAGGAAAACGTATTCAGATTGCGCTTTCAGTAAGCCATATGTTTATACTTGTAGATATGATGAGTCTCTTATTTAGACCCTAAAGCTATGGTGCGCGGGGTCGGCGCTGTGCGATCTTCTAATTGCTGCTTCAATGACATATCTGGTATGTATCTTTGATTTTCGAATGCAAGGGTATGAATACGTTCCACAGCTCTCGCAGAGGGACACAGGTTTTCACTACACCCATGTGCTGATCACAAAGCTCATGCGCCTCATAATCGAAACTGGAATGGCAACTGGTAATTAAATAACACCCTCATGTTATGATACCTCCAAACCTAACTCCCTAAATTTTAGCCGCCACCGCCGTGGTTGGTATAGCCCTTTTCGTCACCCACAATCTTTATTTCATCATTCCCACATTGACGATCACTAAACTTTATTCCAATACAATCCTTGCCATATTCAATAACCGGATGCACATCGTTGGGGCGAGGAATAACCCGCCAGCAGACTCCACATTACCAAATTCGCAATCCGTGCGCGGACCCACCAAATTTACTTTTTTTGGTCGCCGGCGCACGAGGTCAACGATCCCCATATTTAATCCAGCAGAAGGTATTCGAGTCCAAACAGAGACACGCGTTTGGTGTGATATTGCTTCCAACGTATGATTGATAAATCCTCTCATGAACCGCTGTTCTGATCGCTCACTCATGCAGTATGCCATGACAAGACCTAGCACTGGGCACGGGTCTGAAGACCTTCCGTCACAGAAGAATCAACTTAACTAACCCTCCAGCCGGTGCGTAGAACTCGGGCATTTTGGGCTGGTGTGTCGTACTGGTCCCACCTTCCATTCCAATTGTCGGCGAACATGGTTCGACAGTGATCATGTTGAAAAAATAGCCTGTCAGTACTGAGTGGAGCCTTTCATTTAACTAACATTGGTACGTCGGGTCCATGGCGACGGTCGGAACTATATAACACCGGTGTGTATGGCATATGTAACATTATTAGCGATATTTTATTGAGGTTAGAGGTTCGGAGTGCATCACCGCAAGTACATACTGTTGGGGCAAACTCTATCAATTGATGACTCGGATGTTGGGCTATTGGCACCACTCCAGCGATCTTATTTGTTTATCTCATGTACACTAGCACCAGTGACGGGTGCCTCGGCCGCCAGGTTTACCAACCAGCCACCAGATGTACGGTCTCGTATTATTACTACATTGTGACGGCCTTTCTGGTTACCACCTGCGACTTGTACGTAGGACCGCCAACTCCCCTTACGGGGGCGGTATATAAATGTCACCTGATTAAAAAAAAAGACGATGTTGGGCTGGTGAACGGCTAAACAAACAATTTGCGTTCCCAGCCAACCAACTTCCACCCACACAATCGACGCTTAGGACACTAATGGATTCTGTGCGCCATTTAGCGGCTCATACGCAAGACCTGAAGCTCCGGGAGCTTTACGGAAGTGATTACGAGGATACGGAGAATAACACTACACTGGTTTGCAGTGCTTCTTGGACTAGTTACGTACCGGCTGGCGCCGCAAGAAATTCACTCGAACTGGACTCTATGGCCACCTCGAAGTCTGAAAATTACGCCTGGCGCGCAAACTCCTTGAAAGAATGTATACTCGCTGCGGAGGCTGGAGACTCCCAAGTGTGTTGTATACCGTTCTCGAGCCCGGAAACTGGAACCGCGCAGCTGAAACCATCGACCGCAACCTATTCCCGCTCAAGCTACCCTTTGGCAACTATCTCTCCTGAATCCTGGCGCATTCATGGTTCTATTACATCTCGTTGTTCCGTGCTGGTGCCTGTTTGTAAACAACAAGATTCTGAGAATTTTAACTTCCAGACCCATCATGATCCGCAAACACCTAACGGAAAACCAACCTATGGACTTCTGGGCACACTGGGGCAAGGCACGTATGGCAAGGTCTTTCTGGCATACCTTCGCGAGGACCCCGGCGGAGACCTCTATGCGGTCAAGGCGATCCGAAAGACGGGACAACACTCTACGGACATAATGGGTGAATTGGATGCGCTGAAACGCGTCTCGGAATCCACAAGCGGTGCGGTGTTTCTCCCGAAACTAGTTGGTAATTTCCACGATTCAAACCACTTCTTCATTGTCCTTGTGAGTGGGCTATAGATCCCCAACCGTATTCTCATTTTCTACAAGCAATTCCACCCCACCACGCTCTCAAATCCCTCTATTGCCCGACGATTTCTAATCAACCCTCCCTCACGCGGCTCTACATTTCCTGTATCACTTTCCCTCCCTCATTGTCTATCTTCCCCGTTGCTCTCACACTGGACAGAAACCCTCGCTTCCCTTCGCATTCTCTCAGCGGAGCTTGTCATAGGCATCTCATTCCTACACCAAATGGGGATCGTCCATCAAGACATCAAGCCAGCCAACATTCTTATCTCCGAGGGCGGCCATGTTATTATCAACGACTTGGGAGCTGCCAGCAATCTTCCTCCCACTGGCCCACATTTTTCATTTGGGTCAACACCGGACCGGAAGTATGACCCTATTAAACTACATCCATCAGCTGCGCCACCAAATTTTACACCCCTCTATGCCGCCCCGGAACTCGTGCGGCGCGATACTGCGGGCTGGATCGTCTATAACGAATCCATAGACTGGTGGAGCCTCGGGATCGTATTATACGAGCTTGCGACAGGAAGGCCTCCCCTTCATTCTCTGGCGCGCGGCGTCGACACGTTGCGTGGGGGGAGGAGGAGTGAAGGTGGATGTAGTGTATCATTCGGAGGATTCGACAAGATTTCAAACACTGAAGATTGGATGAACGGAACGGGAGGCTCTATGTTTGAGCAATTTTTGCGAGAGGTGGGCCCTGGAATTTCTACAACCTGCTCTATTAATCCTTTCCGATTGCATCAAGCTGCTCACGGAGAACGCGCTCGAGCGACTATCGTCACAAAATGTTGAATCTCATGCATTTTTCGAGCCCATCAAGGGTCTGTGGGATAAAATCACCAGGCTAGAATGGACCCCGCCCGTCCCGCCCCATCTATGCACTCTTGCCAATATCCTGGATGAGGATGTCGAATTGGGCCTGGATTGTCACTGGCACAACGGTAGTAGTACAAAGGTAAAGACGGAGGATTCCATCGACAACCAACAAATACCGCAGTCCACGTGGCATGGCGATGATTCTCTTGATATTTTTCCCACATCCCCTTGTGCAAGCGAGGAATTCGATGTTTGCAGCTACGAGGGGATGGTTGTGTGGTCCCCACGCCAGCGACCGCATGGAATAAACAACAGCAATTCTTCCAGTGAAGATGGTAGTATCATCATGAGCGCTTTTCCGTCTACAGCATCTGTCCAAAACTGCTGGTCGAGGCCCCACGGTAGCGATTCAGGGTTGTGGTTTGAAGACATACGACTTATCGGGCAGGAGGAGGGGGAGGGGGAGGGGGAGGTGCTTACCGAGGACGTGAAAATAATTCCAACAGCCACTAGCGTTATCTTGGAAAGAAGCGATCAGTGTTGTGGAGTACACAATTCTCAATCGCTTCTACTTCCTTGGATAAACCAAAGTGCCATCGGTGGTTTCCCCCCAGATCTCCGTTTAGAGCCATCACTCGAGGATAAAATTACCATTTCTATTCTGCATGCCATGAATGCTCGAGACTGTACCCGACAAATTCCCCTACTCCAATCACGACAGGTTCGATTATCTATGCGGTCCCACCGGTGGGACATTCGCCAGTATCCAATCCGGTGTTTGAATTTGGCACCACGATTACTGGAAGCGACGGTGCGGGCGGTGCGACGGGCTTCGAGTGCAATCCGCATATGGTAATTGAATGGAGGTGGTATCCCCTTTCAAACATTCGTCAACGCCTATGTATCAATATCAATTCAGGAATAAATAAACAACGCGAGCGCCCGTTGTTGGGTAAGCCCCAATAGATCGCGCTTGTTCCGTGGTCACCGTGGAAGTCCATGACCTTCATATACACCAGCGAAGTTAGAGGGCATGAAAATAGGCCTGACGCGCGATGTGTGATGTGGGTCAACATGCAGTTGGCCCTAATATTTTGATGGGGTTTGGCTCGGACTTCCGAATAATACGTGGGTTGACACATGATTCATTCGTTAAATGGGGATATTTAATAGTAACGTGCATTCAAGGAAAACCACCCACCAGACACAACGCTTATCCTGGTTCAGAGAAGACCAGGTAGGTGAGGTAAATCTGATTGAGTTTGATGATCACCTTTCGGGGATACTATACTAAAAAAGGGGCAGAGCGCTGTATCGCTGGATGATAATGTGCGAAAATTAGCACTGGGCAGACCCAGATGTCCATAAAAACCCCACAAAGCGTGAATTGCATTGGATCCTTATTAAAAAATCCCGATGTCGGAGTCAAGAAAACTCTTATTGCTATGGACACTCACTCTGTTCCTCCATTACAGTTCAACACCGCCAACACCGAAACTGCCAACAGAGAAATCTCGTCCGGTAGTAGAGAACCCTTCAATATGGGAGCGGGTCATTTTCACGAAACCTGTCCGAATCATCACCAAAGGTAGGCACGCTAGCTTGGGGTTTTAATGTGACGAAACCTTACCATAAGCACTAGGGGGATATTGGGTCGTCGCGATGATAGAGACAGTCGTGACCATCGCCGGCATGGCACCGGAGGGGACAGTGTCGAAATTTATCCTCGAGACGCTTTTTGCGAATAGGAACCCAGGCAGGTTGAGGATTCTACCCATATCAAGCGTTGGCCTTGGGTTGGCATTATTTGGGTGCCTCCTGCGATTTTATTGTTTCCGGACGATGGGCCAGTTCTTCACGTTTGATCGGAAAATTAGGGAAGATCACCAGCTTATTACCTCTGGTCCGTATGGGATCGTGCGCCACCCGTCTTACAGCGGCTTCCTATTCCAATTCCCTGGCATACTATTGTGGTATATGTCCCAGGGCTCGTTCTTGAAGGAGAGTGGGTTTTTGGACACGCAGTTGGGGAAGGGGATCGTGGTGGCTTGGGTTATATTGCGGCTTGCGACAAACGCCCTGCTGCTCCGCGGCATGCCGTTGGAGGACGCCGCTCTAAGGAAGAAATTTGGAAAACAGTGGGACGCATGGGCGCAGCAGGTCCCCTACTGGATAATCCCAGGCGTAATTTGAAGTAGGCGCAGCATTGAAACGATAAGCCTATCGAGGATAGTGGATGAAAGTGTAAAATAAACACCCCCGTCATACATTGCTGACAGAAGCCCACCGTCCACACCATCACCGGGGCCAGCCTAGACGCACACTAAATGTGTCGAGATGTTTGAGGCAAAGAAACACATGTCACTAGTAGCCAAAGGGCTAACAGAAATACCATGTTCCACTAGGACTCGAGAACTCGAATATACCAAGGCCAGGGGCCATCGCCCAGCGCTCAACGCAGAGTCAAGAATATTGAAATAGAAGATTAGACATGAAAATTCGTGGCGTGGTTGCGTTCGCGTATTTACCAACTACGATGACCCTCTTTCACATCATCAAGAAAGTATCAGTTGATCCCGTTGATACAAAGGCTGGAATCGATAGTGCCTGGAACCACGCATCTAAAAGTAGATATGGGTTAAATCTTCGGCATACAATAAAGCAAATGGTAGCAGTGCTTACTCGCCGGCATCAGGGCCAAAAATGCAACATTTTTGGCCATATGGACCTAAGATTGAAAATTTAGCTCCATTTCTCATGTACATAGGAATTTGAATGCTTACAAGGGCTCTAGGAAAAATACGGACGAGTGAGATAAATATTGGAAGAGAGGGAGATAACTCACAGGTCCAGCGATGCTTTCGCCTATCAGGGTTATCAGACCAAAGCTGGACTCTATAAACAAAGGGACATACACAGGATAACGGGGCTGTTCTGTGCATTGGGCAAAGCAGACACAAGCCCATATTGGACTAGCATGAAGAGTGAGAGCGTAGAAACGAGTTTGGAGAACATGGGTCTTCTCAAGTCCCTTGGGGAGTGAATGCACACTTCGCTGATTCGCAGCGACTTATATACGCCGCGTCGTATTTGCTTGGGCTGATGGGCCAAGGTAAGCACTCCAGATTCGCTCCTCCATTAAGAACTTAGTAGTCCCACGAAGTAGTGCGTATATTCGTGAATGAACCCGGTGGCTCTGATACTAATCTCGGTCCAGGATGATGCCCGACGTGTACTTAAGGAGTACGCGGTACACACCCAGAGGACAAGACGAGAAGGGACGGCATAGGGCTTCCAGCAAATCCTGAGGGATGGATGATATTGGGAGGGTTATTTGGTAGCAGATTGCATGAGGTTCCGCAGCACTCAAGCCCCAGAACGCGTGTTGCCGGAATGCTGAATATCAAATTTGTGCCCGCCGCACACGTCAGTCGAAAGTGATGACACCCCAAAACTTTGTTACACTGACAGAGGTTGGATGGTGGATGTGGGCGCTCCGCAAGTAGGACGCTCTACTATGTGGGGAAGGTATGACGATATGGTGGGCACTGGGGGTGGATAGTTGAACGTTCAGCGCGTGTATCTGCAATGCAATTGGACGAGTCTTGAGCGCCTTACATAAGGGCTAGTAGGCTCGTGTCTCAACCGACTCAGTCACGGTGACCATACGCGTATAATATTTTTGTGGGCCCAACTTGAAGCACGAGACACTAGGCCGAAGACCGACTTCCACGAGACATAAGTAGATAAATTATTGGCACTAGACAGGCCATGTCACCCGGGTTCACGGCCGAAATTCAGATTGATAGCACAATCGCCACCGTTTTGCCTCAGGCAAATATTTGGTTTTGGAGTTGAATGAATAAAAACTATTTTCCTGAATGCCACTCTACCTTGGCATCATTTCACCTGCTGCTTAACGTTAGTGTTTAACATTTATCTCCTCGGACTACAAACTTGAGTGATACTATCCTCTCAACGACACCGTTATTATGTCCCTTCCTAGTCAGCTTTGACCTCAGTCTTTCTCCAATTTGAATTTCGGCCAAAATGCGTATTTCTTTATTTGTTTAGCTTCAAAAATCAAATACTCGCCAACGGCATCAGTCTGAATTCGGGCCGGGTTCGGCTGTAAAGAAGAAAAAAGGAGGCATGGGCGCAGCAGATCCTACTGAACAATCCCAGGTATAATTTAAAGTAGGAACGGTTAGTACATGGCGTCTAGAGAAATATGGGTGAGTGGAGTGAATGTTGGAGAGGGAGATAACTTACGAATCCAGTGATGGTGAGGCCTATCAGGGTGCTATATTAGACCAGAGATTGGGAACGGAGAAACGTACATGAGATTTCGCCGAGCCCAGGAATGATGGGTGTAGGTGCATTCTGGGAAGGAGGGGTTGGACGGTGCTGTTCGCCGGGCAAGGCAGACACAAGCCCATATTGGACTAGTGTGAGGAGCGAGAACGAGCCCGAAGAATATTAGCTTTTCTCAAGAGTCAGTGCAAACCTTGCTGATTCCCAGCGGTTTATATACTTCGCGTCTATTCCGTGGTATTTGCTTGAGCTGATGGGTCAGCGTAAACGTGTTTTGATCACTCCGACTCCAAGTATACATGGTTTTTTGAGGTTTTCGATTGAGAACTTGGTAGCCCTACAAATTATGTGGCAAGTTTGTTTTGCCATATTCATGAATAGATCAGTGGCTCTGGTATCAATATCGGTTCAGGTCCTGGACACGTATCGACAACAAATCCTGGGTCTGGAGGGGGCTATTCCACCTGCTTGGCAATGGATGTATGAAGCACTGTAGGATATACCGATAGCATCACCTTGAGCTCCAGGATGCAATGTCGGTATCGGGCTCCGTGAGTGGGACGCTTTACTATGTAGGGAAACTATTATCTCATGGTGAAGATGGAATAGTCGAACATCTTGGGTGATCAGTGGACTTGCGATTGGACGAGTTTCAATTGATTACGTCACAGTCACCTGTAATATTTTCGGGGTTCGAAGTATAGGTCGGGTGGCGGCGCTGCCGCCCCAACATGTTTCTGCCCTCTCAACTGGCACCGTTCCCCTTTGACGATAAATGTCAAAAGCTGTGCATTTCATACGCGGCTGAGGGGTTTGAGGGTGTCACTGTGCTCTTCGGATTCGATGCTGTATGCCCACCCTCAGGCGCAATCGCTGGTATCATATGAACTTGTGGGCCGACGATTTCAACAAGAGTTTTTTTTGGCAGTTATACTATGCAGAATCTTATAAGCTGGACTATGGTGTGTGGTACATCGCTGTTTCATGACATCTATCTGCGACAGTAGCGGGAGATACGGTGAGGTGCGTGACTGGCGGGGCGATGGATAAATGTTGAAACGGTGGATGGCGGAGCTCGAGGCATGAAGCGCCCGGAATTGGGTCTTGATCGATAATTACCCTGGGGTTCATATGCACCGCCTGTGATATTCCGTTGCTCTCCCGACTTTGCCCGACCCAATATCCGGAATCCGCGATTTATTCCCGGGCATATAAGCATGGGATTCGAGTTTAACAGCCTAGCCTCAAGCCCGAGACCTTAAACATACACACAACCACTTCCAGATCTTACCGAGACTCGTGATGCTCTTGCCTACCGGCGCGGCGCGACGTTCCGCCACTGGGTTCACGATCAATACAGCAACACGACACTTCAGCTCGACACCATTGAGACCAAAGCAGCGACTAGTAGTACTGGGCTCAGGTTGGGGTGGTTATGAAGTCCTGAGAGGGATTGACAAGAAACGATGGGGTGTGTTTTGGCGCGTCTTTTCCTGGAGCTTTCTAATGGTGGTGTAGACGTCACTATCGTTTCCCCAAATAGTTATTTCAATTTCACGCCATTGTTGGCAGGTTGTGCAGTTGGGACTCTCGAGTTTCGGTGTGCGGTTGAGCCCGTGAGTTCTATTCTTCCCAGTATATCTTCTCTCATCATATGGTGCAGGTCCGGAAATATACACCGCAAGTCGTACGTGATATGTATTTGCTACGGCGTAACGGAAATTTATTCATCGGTACCTAGAACGCATATCAAGCTTGGTGCGACAAAATAGGTAAGTGGCTTTATGATTTACCCTTACCTGACATTATTTGACAACCACCGCAGACTTCAAGCAGAAGCGACTTATCTGTGTAGGCTGGGCTACTTCCTCAATTAGCCTTGTTAAGATTAACCCTTCTCATAGATGCCTGCCACTCCACCACCAACCTTCGAACAGCCCGCCAGCGCGACCAATATCAACTCCACGAGTGTTACAGATTGCTCTTCGGCGCGTCCCGTTACTGGCACCCCCTTCACATTAAGATACGATAAGCTAGTCATTGGTGTTGGAGCATACTCGCAAAGTTGGGCGCCGCGATTTCCCTCTCACCAAGCGCTCTAAATTTGGTCTTTAGCATTCAATGTTCCGGGAGTAAAAGAACATGCCACTTCCTCAAGGACGTCAAAGATGCACGAGTAATTCGCTCCCGAATTTTGGAATGTTCGTCATTTGTCGTCTTATTGATCCCCGCCGTCCATTCTAAACGTCCCCCAGGCTTTGAGCAAGCAAACCAGCCTACTTTATCAGATGTAGATCGCCGGAAGCTACTTAATTTCTGTATCGTTGGTTCGTGTCATCTTGAGTTCCTTAATGACGAAACCCTAAGCTATTTGTAGGTGGCGGTCCTACGGGCGTTGAGTTCGCGGCCGAATTACATGACCTTCTATATACGGATATACAAGCCCACTATCCTAACCTTGCTAAGATGGCAAAAATCAACCTTTACGACGTTGCCCCAAGTATTTTGGGGACGTTCGACAAGACCCTCGTAAAGTAACCAACACTACACCTCCAATCAAAACGGTAAATTTCACATGTCTTCGGATAGGTACGCAGAGAAGATGTTCTCCAGGGAGGGAATAAGTATCTTGACGAGCCATCACGTCGAACGGGTGGAATCGGTGTGTTACCTGGGTTCCGTCAAGTATTTTGGATCTAATTATTTATGGGCTTAGGGTAAATTGTTTATAAAAGAACAAGGGGAAGGTGTGTTTTCCTCTGGGTCAATTCTAATTGTATATTTAGCCTCTTATTATAGTTCCCTTTGGCCTTCTGGTCTGGTCAACCGGCCTTGCGCCGAATCCGCTCATCAGTGCCATTAGCGAGGTGAAGAAAGACGAAAAAACCTCCAAGTCAGCCGTTTTTTTTCTCCCCCACTCACCGCTCACCCAAACCAAACGCAAAGATTGATTACGGACGAGCATCTCAATGTGATCATGGATGACGGAAAGGCCAATCCAGATGTGTGGGCAATTGGCGATGCTGCGAAGGTCGAATCTGCTCCTTTGCCTGCCACCGCACAAGGTATATTTTCTGATTTCTAGCTAGCAGTCGGCTTATGCACAATTATAGTCGCGAATCAGAAGGCGAAATATCTTGTCAAGAAACTGAATAAATTTGCCAAAGACAAACCGTCTCCGCACCCGTTCGAGTTCCATAATCAAGGGAGCATGGCGTATATCGGGGACTGGTTAGTCATATTTGGACAATCACCGCCTATGTTCAATGTTAACAAATCGAATAGGAAGGCAATATACGACAGGCCCGGGGCTGAAGACGGCTTCATGACGAAGGAGTCGGGCCGCATTGCGTGGCTCCTTTGGCGCTCAGCCTACTTCACCATGACTCTGAGTTGGCGAAACAAGTACGGTCGTTTAATTAGTATTCCCACCATGCGCTAACCGTCTCGTTCCAGGATTTTGGTTCCCACTTATTGGTGAGACGGTTAGGATATGAACATGTACTTTTGCTGACTTTGACGCCGAATGCCAGGTTCCTCAATTGTACGTGACTGGTCGTCGTGTTCATACTTGAAAATACTTACCAATGTTCGTAGGGATATTTGGAAGAGATCTGACTCGCTTCTGAAAATAACGATATCTGGTATCGGATTATAAATAACTAACTGTATTTTGTAGATAATTACACCCCTCCACTACACTATATATAATTCGTCAAAGCTATATCCAACCGCAGCCGTTCGTTCCAGCAACAAGTGCATATATTTTAAATGATGGTATGGCCCCTGGCCAACATTCTGCGACCGAGACTTGGATTGCTGACCGTCTCGTCGGTGACTGGACGGAACTGAGGTTGATGACAAACTGCCCGAATATATAAAGTTACGCACCATCAGACGGACTTGAAGAGGACACCGATTTCCCCTCGTCGCTATTCCTCCTGACGGTCTCAACACTGCTCCAAAAGCCTTCGACGAATCCTTGATGTTCGCTCCCGCCCTTCTCGTGCACCCCACCCTGTAGATCTGCGAGGATCCCCTTCCAGGCGGAGTCGAGTCCCTGCGAGGCTTCCAGCACCCCTTCTTGGTTGACGCCGATGTGCGCGACGTGCACAAATGAATCGAGCTTTGGCGCAGAGATCATAGATCTTTGAATGGGGGGTATGCTGGTTGTTGATTTCGAACGGCGACCCCGGGACTTGGATGCTTCTGAACAGGTTAAACAATAGCTCAGTACGGCGTTCCCCCAGGCTACCTGGAGATATACTCACGACCAGGGCATATTTGGCTGATAACTTTCTTTGCAAACTCTAGCGCTTCGTCATCATCGTCGAACAGAAACCCGAACCTGCGACTCTTTGACTCCCCATTAAATTAGGCAACAAAGCCAAGCCATATAACTTACCCTGCCCTGGAAAACATGAAAGAATGGCCTATCCAATTGATAGTTGAGCCCCGGAGGCACCTTGAAGACCCACACCGGCTTCCCAGAAACCTCATCGATAAGCCTGAACCAGTATTCCTCTTCCGCATTATTGTTGGGACGATGATCAGCACCCGCACCCCCGGGGCGGGTGTCCCTGTCCCGCCCAAAGACCAACGTCCCCTTCATCCGTGAGTAAATCCAATCAGGCTGCTTTGCCCCGAGATGGGCATGGTATACCCGCGCAGGTGTGGTTGCGTATACCTGGTACAGTGGGGAGTCGGACCCGGACAAATAGTCCGGTGTCGATTTCTCTTCGGTGAAGTACGGCGAAACGAGCTGTGACAGCATGGTACCGGTCAATGACAGAGCCCAGGACCTGTGGGGGGTATTTGTGAGGATATGGGGGCTGCCGTGATGCTGGTTCGCTTCTGAGAAGCCTGGGGCAATGTAGGCTAGTCAGCATGGTATCCGCATTTCGCACACGAGGGTCGGGGCTGGGATGGGCCTTTGTGTGTGTTGGATGAGGGCCGATAATCGAACACTGTCACGCGCATGGGTGTGGTAGGCCAGCTGACCTCAGCCTTGAAGGGGCTTCCGAGTTCTGGGTTCCTCGCAGGACGTTCTATCTCGAGTCCGAGCCCCGAGAAGCAGATTGTGTTTGTGTATCAGACAGTTCCTGTTGATGGCCATGGGGCGATGGGATGAGCGATTCCGATAAGGTACGTGACGCAAGTGGTTTATCAAACCATATCCATCTTATCCCTTCTTTGATCAGCCGTGGTTTCACGATATTAAATATGGCAGATACGTGCACGCCGGAATGAGGTGCCCACGAGGCTGCGGTGATACTTCATTGTAGGACATTCAATTACTATTAAAAACTCAATTCAACTAATCACGTCTACCGGGTTTTCAGTAGAGGTCCGGGATTGTTGCTTGATCCGATTCGTTGGCGTTCGCGCGCTCCCGCTACTGATGGGCCAGTGATAGTGTTGTTGAGACACTCAGCGGTCGCCCGGGTGCCCTAGATAGATGGACATACATAATGATACAGGGTGGGCGGTATTTACGCAAGCGCGGATTGCTACAGCCGAGCTAGTCCCCTCGCCAGAGCCATTGAAGGAGGGATGGTTCCCCATGGAAAGGTTTGGGAGTCGTCTCACTATTAGATCAGCCATCTTCAAGACACCACTTCGCCATTAGATCATAGGCGGATTTGAGTAATAAAGCAGAGTGTATGATTGATAAACTAGAATGTAACAAGGTTTTGTATATACATAAAACCAGTAAGCACTATATTATCCTCAAAGCCCAGAAAAATATGGATAAAAACGTTCATATCACAGGCAATTACTTAGAGCTCGAACACATTAACATCATCAATGAAAGACCACGCGGGGGCCTTTCCACCATGGAAGGATAACACATCATTTCCGACGGCAGCGACTTGGACTGAGTGGAACGTCCAGGCCTGGAAACCCGGGCGGATGGTCTTGAGTGTCTGGCCGTTCCACACGACATCAATGAAGGAATCAGCTTCCAGCTCCTCCCCGCTGAACACGCTCTGTTGGAAGAATGAGATTTCGTATGTCTTTCCCGCAGTGGTGCTGAGGGGGCGTTGGGTGTGAGGGTTCCAGCTAGCGCGTCAATGCCAGTGGCCGAGCCCAGGAGGCCGACGCTTGAACCGGTGTGGGCGTATGAGGTGAAGTGGAAGATGGAGGCATCGACGGTGCCGTTGGCGGGGCTCGTTCCGTTCCAGCCCTTGTATGAGTCAACGAAGCAGAAGTCGTCACAAGCAGCGTATCCTTCAAAGCCACCATCAATCAACGCATTCTTGCGGCGGTAGCCACGCGAGAAGGTGACTTGGAGGTCGCCCTGGCCAGTGTTGACAGCAGTTGATTCGTCTGCTACGAGGTAATACTGACGTTTTATTTCAGTACTAATGCTTCAGGGAAATGTGGGGGGACATACGAAGCTGCAGGTGTATGTTGTCGGGTTACCGTTGACGACAGCACGCCAGATGTTGAAGTATTGGCAGGCACCACCGACACCATCTGCACCGCGCGTGTTGCAGAGATTTGCGCAAGCCTGGACATCATACTTGTCGATGAAAGCGAATCCCATGTACTAAACATAACCAAATTTAGAATTTGACTTGTGGTTTATGACGTGAACCTACCCCGGGTGCGTTGTTAGCCCCATCAACGGGACCAAAGACAAGGTCGTAGCCATCAGGGGGAGAGGGATCCACGAGGGTCTTGGAAGAGAAACCACTACTCTGTTGATGTAGGTAAGGCCCGCTGGGGGTGCCTCGAGTTGTTGTCCACCCCTGTTCAGCTTTTCGTCTGCGGTGTGGGTGTCTCCGTAAATTGCACATTTCAAGTTTGATTTCTCGTTGAAAACGAAATCGAGGAGGTCGTTATTGAATTCGTAATAGAGATTCGCGAATACTGAACCAAAATAGAGTCAGCAAGAAGAATGCTGTAATGAGGAATGAACA
>JADNYI010000298.1:0-40024 GCA_015501065.1 Infundibulicybe gibba
CCGTTTCACAACACGATAGAATTCGTCCCCGAAACTATCCTACGGTACGTTCATTTTATACTATCGCCAAGAACTAGCACTTATTGTCTACGCTAATGAATCAACATCAGAGCCACGACCCAGACCGCCTAGCCAAGTCCGACGAAACCCGACGCTCGGGATTCGGACCGTTACACTCGTCTCCCTGCGCCCTTCTGACATACAACATAAAGACCTGTTTGGAGGAAGAATCCGCCGAGGCGTACTAACTGGGTCCCGAGTATAAACCTGTCACCAGCGAGATAACAGTGCTTCTCGTCGGCTTGCTCCACGGTTCTCGAGTTAATATTGGCTGGTCAACATTTTCACAGTCAAAAATCCAATCTAATTGCAATTCGGCAAGATGGATACCACCTAGCCCTAGTTAGCGGAGTAAGTTCAATGATTACTTAGGGGCCGAAAACAAAGCCCTTTCCTTAACTCCCCCCTTCTCCGCTGCCAAAGGATGTCATCTGAAGAGTCTCCTTTACTAGCACCGGTCCTGATGTCTCTCGCGAATATACTACCATCTCCAAACACGAACAGGTCTATGATCGCTTTTCTAGGTTCCAGAAGAGAACAATCCTTGCAATGGTTGTTTGGTGCGGTCTCATTCCACGTAAGCTTTTAGCGTGCCGAGTCTTCAAGTGAGCGATATGATCTTATTCAATCCAAAGACTTTGTATCGTGGTCTTTCATCCCATCCATTTCTCAAATCTCAAAGGACTTGAACTCGACCCATCTGTTGTGAGGTGAACATACTTGATCCCGTCATAATATCCCTCGTTCTCACTAGCCCCCTCGATTCAGCCTTGGTGTCAGCTTGTCGATATTCGCTTCGTCACTCGGTGGACTTTGGGGAGCCTCATATTCAACATTTTGTAAATCTGATTGAATGAAAACAGTCCAGGTCGAAATGCTCACAAGTTTACAGATGGCCGGAGGGTTGTTTATCTCTCAGGGCTACCATTACTATGTTTGGGCTCCGCGGGAGTGGCTTGGTCAAGAGCATCCCAGAGCTCATGGTTTGGAGCTTCCTCCAGTCATTCGGGGCTTCGCCTGGCTCGCAGTTGGGGCTGGTGCCATCAGTGATATATACAAGCTCGAAGAACGAGGAGGAGCCATAGGAATGTTCTTCGGAGTAAGTCGAAGGCCGTTTATCGCCCACTGCTCAAGCTTATAACATTTAGGCGTGCTCCTTGGGCCAACGTTAGCGCCACCTGTTGGAGGTCAGTCCGAACACGCTACCCCTCCGCAATTTGAACCGTTGTGAACATAACTTGCCTGTTCTACCCTTTAGGAGCTGTTGCTCGTTATGCATCATGGCGTGTCATGCAGCTCGCTTTGGCCATTTCCGGCGCTCTCATATTCGTCACAATGTTCTTATTCTTCCCGGAAACCAGCCATCCGGGTAAAAGAGGAATCGATCAAGTGCAGCCTGTTTCCACGCCGACGCTGTGGAGGTCGTGGAAGCCGTTCCTTGTCAACCCTCTCAGGCCATTATCTCTGCTGAGAAGCCCGAATATCCTTGCTGTTGTGAGCCGAATGCAAATATCATGAACTCCCCTGATGGATTTGCGTCCAAATAGACCTTGGTCGGTTTCGCAACACTTCTGACAAGTTTCGGTATGATAAGGTCTTTCTCTTGCCTCCGGTAACTGTACTTACACTCGCAGCCCTATTGGTCCCCCTCGCATTCACATTCGTATGTCTCCTCAAGTTGACTGCTTCTCTGTAACTGACTTGTTGGGCTGAAGGGTGCTCGATATCACATCACGAATGATGCGCTCATTGGTGCATGTTTCTGCCTGCTGGCCTTGGGAATATGAGTTCGTCCCATTGCAATCTATGTACAAATTACCCCACTAACAGTCTTCATCAACGATTCTAGTCGGTGCCCCACTCGCCGGCAGGATTTCGGATAAGATAGTAGTAAAGTGGCGGCGACGACGAGGTGGAGTTGGTATCCCGAGGACCGACTCAAAGCCGCGGTTGCAGGGGTTGCGTTCCTTGTCCCTTTTTCGATCCTCTTCTCGGGCTTGCTCAGCCAGTTCGTCGGGGGTAAAACAGCCTAATACTTAATCTCATCTGTCTATTCATCAACGGAGTCGGGGTGCGTATCGCTGTGACCAAACAGCTAGCCTTTGATTTTCACTCTTCATTCTCTAGGTTGATATTGTCCTAAGCACATGCGCTGCCTATATAGTCGATATTATGCATTCACGAAGCGCCGAAGTGATGGCCGCATATAAGTATACCATTTCAGTTACGAGATCGTCATGGTTCCTAACACATCTACGCTCCCCCTGCAGCGCCCTCCGGTCTCTCCTGTTGTCATTGTCGATGGCTCTTATTCTGCCCTTGATTAATATGATTGGGGTCGCCGCAACGAATGCCTTGGCCGCTGTGCTAGCATGGCTTGCTCTTGGGTGAGGGCTCGACGTGTATTTATTCACTCTTCAAACTCTCATGCTGATCGTGTTCCAAGGATTCTCCTGTGTACCATTCGATACGGCACCCAAATGAGAGCCTGGGTCGATGTCGGCTACTCGACCGCAGAGAATAATTGAGGTTGTAGTTCAGTTTGCAAATCCATAGTATTAGTATCTCGCAATTCCCCATCTAGAAATGTCGCATTCATGACTTTGACCATTGTCTTTGTTCAAGGATGTTGGGATAGAAGGATTGATTATTATTACAAAATCCAGATCATTTTCGCGGTGCATTTGTTACCTAGGTCACTGAGTACCTACCTGCGTGTTGAGGTTTGCTGGATAGGTGACCCACTCATGGGTGCTTGTTTATTGTGTTATATTCCGCATAATCCATTGCCTGGATTGCACAAACTGAAGAGTCCACGATTAATATCACCCAGCTAACTCAAGTCATTTATCCCTCGCAAAAAGAGACTACTCGAGGCAATGGACCCAGTTCGAACGAGTGGCGTTTTGGGTGCGCAGTCGAGAGCCAAACCTGTGGACTCTGGTCTCTATACTCCAGGCTCCGCCAGTAGGTACCAGCCGGGCTGCGATTGGTGCTATCGACAACATTTCCAACGCCTCGTGGCCGCCGCGTCGAAGAGCATATCACCTGTATTGTTGGTAAGTAACACGGCAGTGGGCCTGCGAAGTATCTTCGATACTGGACTAGGTAGGGGGACCGACTGTTAGGGGTCTAAGGATTGAAAACGCGTTGGTGAAACGCGAGGGAAGACTGTAGTTTGAGTCGACATAAAGAACTTGTAGATTGGGAGTGATGAATAAGAACTACTGTGTTTCTATATTCCTGGACCACCGTCACGTTTCTGCTGTTGAAGACGATACAGCGGTACCCATGCGACACAAACAAATCCAGACATGAGCCATATTATTCCTGTAAATTGAAGCATACAACAGGCGTGGCACAGTTGATGTCGAACACGGGCGAGATTTGAGTGCAAATAACACCGCTACAATTCACGACACCTCGCCTGTTGAATAGTACATAAGACTAGCCTTACCATCGCATATAATGGCGGGTGAGTAAGGTCGAAAAAGGATGACGATGAGTGTTCTCACCATAAATTCCTCCCTTGCTCGCCGCCTTACATACACGCATATACCTGGAACGGCTTCCTTGAACGGCTTCGACCAACCCTCGGGGGAGCCCTCCCAGGAAACAAGCAGTAGCAATGGCGTCGAGCAGCCAATCGAGGCTCGGGCCGCTAAGGAGTGGGCCAAGGCGACTGACAATGGAGATTCCCCTCCATCTGGGGCTGGGACCAGATCATTGTAAGGGACTTCGAGCTCGAGATATGATAGCGCAGGAAGACAGCAGTCCGCCGATACTAAATTTGGCCCATCAGGCGGAGAAAGGGCCTTGCAAAGCTCTATACATTGCACCGACCGGCCTGGTGCTAGCATTCGCAGACCTGGGGCCATATACGCGAAATTGCGCCAGACCTCAACGTCCCACCCAACAATGTGCCTGTTCGAAATACGGAACGAGCGGAGCTGGGGTGACGTAAGGCCTGCGAAGCAAGCCCACGACAGGTCCAGAGGGCTCATGCTTTGTGAATCGTCGGAATCCCGGTTAAAAATGAGCTTGATGCTGGCGTCCTGGGATACATCTGGCTTCATGTCCTGTTCGGTCCACGCGTCGATCGTGAACTCGCTGGCATGCCAGGTGAACTTGAGTGCCCGGGAAACCAGCGGGGAGGCCGTGCAGAGATGGGACGGAAAGACCGTGAAGAACTCCCTAACATCTTCCTTGGATGCATTAGAGCACCCGGGATGCAAGACTATGGTGGCCCTAGCACTAATACTGATTTGCCTGAAAAAGCGTGTGCAGAACGTCAAAGGAGCCGTCACCGCCAACCATCCGAGATTTGGCAATTTGACGTGTGGGCATGCAGTTACTGAGGATGCGGGGGGGTAGAAGCAGTCACTAAGGACAAGAGTTTCGAGGTCTGGCATCCTCGCCAGGGCAGATAGCAGCATTTCCAGTGAAGGCGGGTTTCCGTCAGCAGACTCCTCCGATTCACCGCTGACATTCAGAGTGGTCAGATTTGCAAAGAGCCCCGAGTCCCATGGCACGTAAGAGCTGGTGGAGAGCGTGAGATGACGCAGGCTTGGTACGCTTCCGCCTAGGAATTTGGGCGGGAAAGCGTTGGCTGAATACTCGTAATTCGACAGCGTCAGATGTTGGAGGAGGGGGGGTGATTGGCTAAACGCCTTGAAGAAGGCGCCATGGGCTTCTTCGGGAACATGCAACTCGAGTGACTCAAAGCGGTGCATGTTCTTCGCGATCAGTGCCATTTTCCGACGGTTTATTCTTGGAAGGTCATCGAATTCGAGAGAAAGGGGGACTGTGCCGGAACGTTTGATCATCTGTGCCATCCATGCTGCGGAGCGGCAGTCTTCATACTTAATGTACGACCACAGCTCGGGACAGACCCGCCCAACCTCCCACCACCGCTTGCACACATGGGTGCTGGTCAGTGCCGCATCCAGCCAGCCCCACCCCATTTGTGCGTGGAACACGAAGATGCGAGACAGGATTTCGGGGGGGAGTCGCATCACAGGGATGAGGGGATTGCGGTAGCGGTGGATGGTGGTGATGGACTGTGCGATCGCTCGTTCCTCGCGTTGAAGGTGTTTACGGAGGTCCTTTAGGGCACCCTGCAAGGCCGCCTCTTCCATGGCGCAGCGGCGCCGAATGAGCTCTATGGCGTCCTCAAGGACCTGTTTTTCTCCGTCGAGTGCCTCGATGCTGGAGGTGGTTGCACTAGGGTATTGTCGAGGGGGTGGAGCCCCGCCTATGCGACTGATTCGGCCTTCCATTATGTTATCCCAGAAATTGCGAACATGATCGCTGCAGTCCGAGTCAATGGACCTGGGCAGTGAAAGATCACTGAGTGGGTTCGGTGAAGATATCGACGAGCAACATACCCTATTTCTGACTCGGAAATATAACAAACTTCAATTGAATCCTCTTGTGTCATTTACTGCCCTTGTTATCTTCGAGCGACTGGCGCTTAACCAAATGAAAAAAGCCAAGTCTTGTTATCGGCTGGTAAATTCAGACCCAGACACGCGTATGTCGTCTTCATGCCAAAGTGTTGCAATCCACACGTGAATAAAAACCCTTGGGGCTTGAGTACAACTGATCCTGGGTGCGACCAGACAGCATTTCAGAAGTTCCATGGGGGATGAGAGTCTCAGCAGTACAGGAATTCGAAGCCGCGTTTCACATTCTCACGGCTGGACAGGCAAATTGAAAGCATATGACGAGGTCAACGTGGGTGGCTGGGGCATGGACCTATGCCAAATCGGCGGGGTAGAGTACATGGATCAGAAAGATATATAATGTCATCCCAAATCCTTCTTCGGTCTCTGATCTCTCGTTGTCCGGTACCCGGCTTGCCCGAGTAGAGCTTGAAGGACATGGAAACAAGAGGCACCAAGGGTAGGTCACAATAAGAACTGTCATTCCGCGAACACATAATAAACGCGTCGCCGTGCGTGTGTACACTCAGCGGATACGTTCCTATCAAGACTGAGATCGGGACATCGGAGCTGAGCCATGGCGGATTAGCCGGCGCAGACCCCCTCGGGGGCGGCGGAGCAGCCACGGTGCGAGATGTGATTATAAAAATAAGACGCACCCCAGCCCGCTCATGTTTTTGGATGCATGGCTTCACTTCCTGCTAAATACCGCACACTTAATAACAGCTGTAACTATTGCGCATTATTCTCATGATTTATGCTCCCAGTAGCGAAAGCAATATCCTTGATAAAAGACATTTTTTGATGAGGCGAATCTCTATCTCAGTCCCATGAGAATATACCAGATTCGTGCAGAGTTGGGGCAACGTATACCAAGGGCGTTAGCGGCCCTTGGATATATTAATGTCCACGTGTATGACTGCGCCATCCGTTTCGTGGCCGTTTGATGCTCGTAGAGGGTTTTCAGAACCCCCTTCAAGGGGTAGTATTCTTCGTTTGCGCAACAGAGTCTTGGACTCTCGTTCACAGTATGTTACTGATGTATGGTATGTTTCAAGTGAGTAAACGCCGTCTAGGGATGCCCCGGGCGCGGTAACTGGTAATCTGGAGAGCGTACCCACCACGAGTCCACAGTAAGACCGTGCGGCGCCCTTGTAGTTTGTGTATAACGTGGCCCACCCTTCGCATGAATGGTCATCGCACTCCAGCTTAGAGCCGGGTCCGGATAACATACCCAGCCCCAAAATAATTTTGGACCTCAAACCATGTACTATTTCACAATGCCTCGGTTCTAAATCACACGCGGTGAGGCATCTTGAGAGCGGCCTGAATGAGAAATCAAGCGTTTCCGCATTTACGTTAACCATGCCGAAGTGCGAATCGAACCAATACCTACGGATTCGCATTGGCGCCCTTTTAGCGATTACATTTTGTACCAAGATTATTACAACACTCAAGTAAGAGTAACTGGCGCGCTTGCAAACTTTTCCGGCCGAGTCAGGTCATGAACATGCAAAAAGACTCTTCGACACTTTCCCTCGCACCACGATGCCTGGGATGGCATCTGTGAATGGCGCTGACCAGCCCTCTGGAAACTTCCCCGTGGGTACACAGAAGATTAGCTCTGGTGTTGAGCAACCAATCCTGGCTCGCGCTGCCAAGGAGCGCGACAAAACCACCGACAACGGCGATTCCTCTCCATTCTGTGTCAGCATCGGAGAGTTGTAGGGCGCTAGGAGCATAAGGTAGGATAACTCAGGGAAGACGCAGTCTGTTGGTACCGGATCTTCAAGCCCATCGGGCGGGCGTAGAGCCTCGCAGAGTTCCATGGACAGTGGCGCTGCTTGCACGAATAGCCAACGTAAACTTGGGGTCATGTGCGCAAAATCCCGCCAAAGCTGAGCATCCCAACCAATGATATTGTTTCCTCCGATATGGAACGAATGGAGCCGAGGTGATGCAAAGGCTGGATAGCAGGCCCGCGCCACGTCCAGAGGAATCATGCGCAACCTGTGAGGCAACCCGAAAGTAAGCTTGATGTTGGGCTGTTTGATGCTCCTTGGGCCCTGCTGGGCACCCCACGCGTCAACCTGGAAATTGCGATGGGAGTCCCGCCAGGTAAATCGGAGAGTCTGAGTGGTTGTCGCACAGACGCATGATGAGAACGCCGCGAAGAATCCTCGATGTTGTCATTCTCAGCTATATTGGAGCAGTGGAGAATCAGACCCACAGTTGCGCTGTTGTTGATGGTGAGTTGCCTGAGGAAGCGCGTGGAGTCTCGCAAACCACCCGTCACACGCAATTGTCTGAGATTTTGCAGATCAACATGGATCCATGCCGTTGTCGAGGACGTGAATTGGGGAAGGCAATTATGGAGGGAGAGAAATTCGAGCTCTGGCATGCTTTTCAGGGCAGAGAGCAGCGATTCGGGTTGAGGTGCATTCGGGTTATTGGGTCCCCCTCGCGCAGCCCCAGTAACATCTAGACTAGTCAGGTTCGCAAAGAGGCCAGAATCCCAAGGTATGTGAGAGCTGGTCGAGAGCTTGATGTGGCGCAGGTTCGGGGGATTCCCACCAAGGAATTTGGGTGGGAAGACGAGGGCTGGGGGGCCAGATTCGTATGAGAGTGACAGGTAGTGAAGGAGAGGGGCAGGTTGGCTGAGTAGATAGAAGGCATCCCAGGTGCCCATCCCCCGAATGCCCAGCGAAAGCCATTTGAATCGGTGAGTGTTATCGGCAATCAGGTCTAATATCCGACGGGCATGGCTGCCCCCTTGGGGATGACGAGGGAAAGAGGGTCGCGCTAGAGCGATCAATCATGGTCGCCATGCACGTCACCGAGTAGCAATAGTTCAAATTAATGTGCGACCACAGCTCTGGACAACCCAGTCCAACCTGCTGCCATTGCTTGCACACGTGAGTGCTGATCAGTGCCGGCCTTAGCCAGTTCCCCTCCATCCGCGTATAGAACACGAATATTTGAGACAAGACTTCGGGCGGGAGGCGCATCACGGGGTCGAGGAGATTGCGGTGGGAGCGGATGGCAATAATAGATTGTGCAATCGCTGATTCCTCGTGCGCACGGTGCTCGTGGAGGGCTCGTAGTGCGTCATTCAAGGCTCTCTCTTCGTCAGAACATCAAGAACGGATGGTTTCAATGGCGTCTGCAAGGGTCTGCTCTTTTTCATCCAGCGCCTCGAAACTGGAGGTACTTGGGCAAGAGTATAGTTGAGGGGGCGGCGGAGCACTGCCTACGCGAGCTATTTGGCTGCTTATTACGCCATTCCAGAATTCACGGATATCATTGCTGTAATCAGATCTAGGAAAGACGCAGTAGGCGTGAGTTTGGCGAGAATGCAAATGAATAGCGTACCCAATTTCTGAATTATGACCACTCATCAAATTTTCTCCTGCAATGACCACTCCAGAGAAGACTTTGACTTGGACGCACAACGCCCTACAGCGCCTGAAATCAGAAGTGAATCCGATTGTGTCGCCGGTCCGGGTTGCTCACTGCTGTGTAAATTCAAGCTCAGACTGAAACGCGGTTTGACTTTAGCGTTTTAGCTTTTAACCAATACCTTGCAGGCCGTTCAATAGCTTCCAACCAACCAAGATGGCCACATTCAGAAACCCATCACACTACGCAGGGGCTCGATTCATAACAGGCGACAGTAGTGCGGCCGATGTGAAGTGATTGAGCCTGAATGGGCTAGCAATGTACGAGGATCTGAGAGACGGAGAGGACGTCTCGGATACTTGGTACGCCTGGGGTTCATTGTATGCCTCGCTGAGTTTAAATTATTTTGGGTAGTGACTTTTACATAGCTCCGAATATGCCTGCACAAGATACCCGGCCCTCTCCCACCCCATCACCATGACGTGAGTTCTGAATGTCCATCTTGCTGGCTGAAGTTCAGCTTGCGCTTATTACTTAGTCGTTCCTTAGTCTTTCTGGCTTTCCGCTTCAACAAACTGGCCTTCGGAGTGGCAGATATCCGACCCTCTCCCCATCGCAAGCCGGGAGCCCCCGTATCCATCTCACAGCGGATTGGACGGTGATCAAGCCACTGTACGGTATGCCTTTAAGTTGTTTGGTTGTTTTTTACATCCCTAATGTGCTCGGACCAGCCCCGCGCGATTAGTACTAGTACATCCTCCATCCTCCACCCGCATCTGCATCTCGAAGACCCGGTAGGGACCCCTGGCAGCTGATTCCTAACATGCTTCGCCTGACGCACCTTGCAGTTCCGTATGGGTATGGCGGGAGTTTCAACTGGATACTTGATAGGGTTTCAAGCCCATCAGTCAAGATATTTGTGGTAGCACCGTCGCACCTGAACGAAAAGGAATGTCGAGCAGTTGAGGACTGGGTACGTGGATCACGCGGGGGAAGGTCGGGTTTATGTGGTCAGCTTGAAGAGGAGCGGGATACCGAGATCAGAGCAACTTGCGGCTATTGGTAACCTACTAACAATCTATGGTATTGCGATACTTACGGCTTTCTCGCAGGTGCTACATACTATTTCTATATTTTTAGTATGTCCGGAAGACTCGAACCGCGCTGTCTCAACCTCACGCCAACGCACTTTCACAACGTTCTCTTTTTTAAATATGGTCATTATCTTGGTACAATCGGTGAGGGCCAGAGCGGAGATGTCGTCAAATGTGCTAATAGAAACTACTCCTAGGATAATTCTCTTTACTTTCAATTTCTTGTTTGCGAATCACAGCCCGGGATAATTCATATACGGGCTGGAGCGGGTGATTTAAGTGGGCGGCCGACACTTCCTGTGGGTGATATAAATTATAGTTCTAGTAACTAATCTGGCTGGGGTACGCTTCCCCGCATACAAAAACTATCATATTGTACGACCGACGTTTTTTAAATATGGGAGGATATGCTACGAATTCGAATTGATGCAAGCTGACATCTGACCAACCTGAGCAAGTGCGTCCATCTATTTGGCATGCACCGGGGACTTCAAGCCCTCATTATCAAAACGCAGGTGCGATTCCACCGATATCTCTATAGTCTGGACCTTTGGATCTTCGGTTCTTACCCGGCCGTTGAATCTGTTATGGGACGTTTTAGATAGTAGTACATTATCTGGGTGGATACCCACAGTGCTAGAAGAGTCATTGGGTACACTGTAAAGCGTGAATGTCGTTGGTTTGAAAGGAAGACGACAGATAGGACATACAGGTTGTAAGTGGCAAGTGCAGCCCAAGCCAATATGCTGGGACGGCGTTAGTTCACCGCATTGTACTAGTCACCACGACCGAAGACTAACTGTCGGACTGCCAACTCGAAAACTATTGAATACTACTCAGCACTCAATGTGTTAATGCGTTGGAGAAAACTACCACGAACCACGACTACGACACAAACTGAGACCACACTTCCCGGGAGTCAACACCGGGTGGTGCTAACGATTTGCAAACACACCTTGTGACAACCCCTGCCTCTGTTGGTAGCCATGAGTGTCGGAGCTAGTAGATTTCAACAAGTAACTCACGAACTGTTCGCAGCAGGACTCTGTTTACCAACCGTCGCGTCCTGTGGAAAAAGCGTAATAAGTCTGCGTTCCGGTCACCCCACCGAGTCTGTATATTTACTTCTTTAAGTAGCAGTCGTCACGGCTCTCTATTAAACTCCAGGATGTGGCACCAGCAATCAAGATATCTACCCCGGCATTCGCTGAGAAATGTGAATAGAAGAGCCAGTTCCACCTGGTGGAAGCCAGGAGGGCTGCCGTTAGCTCTGTCGATTTAGCAACGGCGTAAGCAATCCCAGATCCAAGAACATATGCGGAGAGTGTCCAGCAAATGACGGGAAATAACCAGCGACCCCTTAGCTTATAGAGCCTATATGTGTATATCGACTACGGATGGAGGCCACTGGTGTCAATTCGACTGCCAAAGGGACAGAACTCTTGCATCTACCTGGACTGAAGTATGAATAAAGGCTCCCAAACCAGATCCAGTCGGGAACGCCAGTGGAAATGTCATCTCTGAAAGCGGTTTACCGTAGTTGGTGATGGTGAGGAAATAAAGGATTGAGGCGCCGAGAAAGAGGTGCGCAATCGTGGCTAGCCTTTTACAACATCATGAGCATGATAACTCCGAGATTAGCGGACCTAACATGGTATTACCACGCGAGTAGTATCTAGGTATGTGAGAAATTATTGGACATCCCCGCGCATGTGTGTAAGACTCACGAGAATCCTCATAAATAGCGGGTCCTTGTTAGGCTTGGAGAAATATCGACCGATCTGGAGGACGAGCACCCCATTTGAAATAGCTGCCAAGAAAACGCCGACCGCGATGGCGCTGAAGGTTTGTATGCTTGAAGCAGACATACTGCAAATGATATGCGGAATTTTTCGTGTGTCGATTCGATGACTGCAGAATATTGATAGCACTCAATGCAGAGAGGGGGAAGTGGCCAGATAAAACTGGGAGCTAGTAGCGTCTTTTATCTAGCCTCGCCGCGCAATGTCATCTGGTATCAAATGGTTAGCCCTCATTCGAAAAGCATTGATGATCGTAGATCTATCAGTGGAGCCTACTTACTAGGGCAAACATTATGTACTAGGACTTTAGTTTGTTGGCTCTGCTGCTTCTGATTGATAAGGTATCAGAGCTGTTGTTTCACGCTCGTGCGGCGCACCCACTGCAACCTCACCATTCCCGGGCCATCGACTCCTTCTGACCAATTCTCTTACCTGTCCACCCGCTGTAGAACAGCCCACACTCATTATTGCTTTTCCTTGCCGCTTCAGATCGTGTGCCTATCCCCGTCTGAGTCCGGCGGAGGCATTCAGATTCACCAAGGAATGAGCCATGCGGCGATACCACCGGGAGGCCCGAGACGAGTCCACACCTGAGCGGCGCACGGCTTCTCATCTTTGTATACTAGCTTGAGTCGACAAATCACCGCTCAGCACCATCCTAAAATAACCTGACATCATCAGACTTACCCCCGATCCCCGGTTGATGGTGATAGGACTTCCAGGGCTACCGGTCTCCGTATCCACAAACAATGGGATCGATTTTCTTTTAAGCTATAGAAATTGATGATGTAAAACATAACTGATGAATATTGACGAACGTTTGACGAGTGAGGCGCCAAATGAAGTGCAATGGGACCCAAATATTCCAACCACGCAGGCCTATCTGTCGTGGAGACGGCTCCGCATGTATGAGAAAATGTGACCAATGATCATCAGCATCGCCATCTTAAAAGTCGGAACGACCTCGGGCCAAAAAGGCCAAATCAATCAGTGGCCTAAAATATCGGCGCCATAGTTTCAGATGTCGTGGAGGGGTTGGACCAAGGTTGTTTACTGATTTGGGCATGGGTGAATCAACAAGTTGTAAATTTATCGCAAAATCGCTGGAATCGCGAGTACTCCTTTTTGTCTCCGTGAGAAGGACCGCGAAACTGAGTTTGAATCTCAAACGATGATGATGCTGCATTCCATACAACGTACAGATATGTATGTATGTGCATAAACCACCACTCGCCAACGGGGCCCCGGCGCATCGCCACCTGGCTTTCTGACAAGAGGTTTGACGGGGTCAAAGCTAAAACGATCAAACCCTTGTCAAACCCTGAGAATGTCAACGCTGATCGTGGAACATGAATTCTATGCTACAACAACCACACAAGGCATGATGTCATTTACCCAAATTCGGGAGTTGCTCCATCCTGGTCACCAGCTGCCGCCCATCGTTGACATCAAGTCACCTTTACCACCTATGCATACAGTCAAGATTCTCGTATCGACCTATATATTTGTAATCAGCTTTGGCCCTAACAGTGAGCTCTCAGTAATTGATTGAGTGAACCTAAATCTGTGTACAAACTAGGCGATGCGTCTTGGGCTTTGCGTGGTGTCGGGGTCGAACGTTCGTTGAATGTTGAACGTTGAAAATTTGAGCACCTGGGCAGTGGTGAGTGCTTGAGCGGTGGGGCGGAATTCCTGATTTCGGACAGATAACGTCATACTCTATGTGCTTGTATTTTTTTTCCCGTGTGCGTGGGTTTGTCCTCAGCCAAAGAATACCCGGGCCATACCCATCATCCAAATGGGTCAGTACTCCAACCCTCTTCAGAGATGAGCTCATGGTCCAGATAAGATCAATTTTGTCACTTGTAAACCCAGAGCGGTTCCCCAAGTTCTCCGGTTGCTATCACCCTTGCAAATGTGCACACACACTTCTCACCTCCGCCAGCTTGCAGATATCATCAACAAAAATGTTGACATTATAGATAGTATGAGCAGGGAGGATGGGGTTGACCACCCGTCTATCAATGATATCTACGATGCCAAAAGTGCTGCGGAAAAATTCACAACCAAGCCTCAAGTGTCTGAAGCGGCACTGTTGGCCATCTCTGCCGCTTCACAGTTGCTAGCAACACTGCGACTTCCCGCACTGTCGCTCTTCGTTCGTGCCAATGCGGTGAGTAGCATTTCGCGGGTTGACCGTCCGACCCTCACCTAAACTTCAACCTCCCGCCCACTTGTAGTTTCACATCCCCTCCGCGCTCCGCATTGTATCAGAAGCGTGCGTTGTTGAACAATTGCGAGAAGCGGGACCCCAGGGGCTTCATGTGCGAGAACTAGGAGCAAAGACGGGTACAGATCCTGCCTTACTTGGTCCGTTTTCCCAGTCTCCGTGATCGTAATATATGAATTTATCCACTAGGTCGCGCTTTGCGGCTCCTCGCAACGCATTATATTTTTACAGAAGTATTTTCGATCCTTCCACAGTGTTATATATGATAACCCAACGTTCTGAAGATTCGTCCTAATGTCTTTGTCAACAACCGCATTTCGTCAATGATTGACACCGGTGCTGACAGTTCGGTGCTGACGGCCCTGGCGAGGTATTTTCCAGGCTTATTGGGTATCATCACGATTCAATATGCAAGCTTAGAAGTAAGAAGGACAATCCCACGAGGCAACACGGAATTAGCAATGTGCAGGGTGATAAATATTCGAGTAGTAATGCTACTATGGCGGCTTTGGTCGACATGTCGTGAGTCTAATACGACTCACTTTGCACTCAGAAACTTAAATGATTGGTCAGTACAGATGAGGTGTTCAAAGCTTCCTCATTCCTCCCAGAGGTCGCCCTCGCAAATGATACCTCCAAAACGTCATTCCAACTAGCTTTTCGATATGATGATTCCCTTTGGGAATTATACGAAAAGTATCCCGGATACGCTCAGCGTCTTCAAACTTCAATGGGAGCATGGTCCAAATTCCAACCACAGCAGTTGAATGTCCAAGGTAATATTAATCTTACGCGAGGAATTGAGCTAATTTTCATGAATAGGATTCAATTGGTCTGGACTACCTGAATCGTCCCTAGTCGTTGATGTGGGGGAGGAAACGGCTCCCAGACATTTGAAATTATCAAGAGAGCGCCCCATCTCAAATTCATTGTTCAAGATCGTGAACAAGTAATTCAAGGCGTATCCATTCCAGTGGGTGGCTATGGAATTCTAGTATGAAATTCTCTAATCCCGACCAGACGTGGGAAGGCGATCCCGAAAAGAAAAAGATATTGGAGACGGGTCAAGTCAAACTCGAGGGTAAGCTAGTTCTATGAGGCTCAAGGGAATTTCGCTTCGACTCATACTCAATAATATTCAGCTCAAGACTTTTTCGAAGCGCAACCCAGCCATGTAGGACAAGCGGCCGTCTTCTTCCTTCGGTTTGTCACTCATAATTGGCCCACTCCCGACAATGTGAAAATGTTGAGACACCTTCACGAAGTGGCATCACCAGCAACGAGAGTGATCATTACTGACCATCTTGTCCCCTACGCGTGTCCACCCCCACTCGAACTTACATGTATTGAAGGCGCAACCCCTCCTACCCCTCCTGCTCCTCTCCTCGCCAACCTCGGAGAGGCGAACTCGGACATCTACACCCTCGATTTCTCAATGGCGGCATTACATAATGCACAGGAGCGAACATTGGAGGACTTTAAGGAGATGACCCAGGCAGCGGGATGGAAGGTAGAACGGGTTTTCCAGAGTTCTGGTAGTACTCTAGGTCAAATCGTCTGCACCAAGGCTTAAGTACGACAGAGATGATGTTCCATGAATGACTGATGGGAGTAGACACGAATTGAATCTAGTGGCAACATCCCCCGCCCTTTATTTGCAGCCTACTAGATCGGTCACCACGCCCCATCAAAAATTTACCACCAAACTAAATCAGATTGCGTTACTGTAAAGAGCATATCCTGGCGAACTCTAGAAGCCACAACGAGAAAATTCTCACCAGCGTCATCAGTCAACTAACGGCACATGGCGATGTATCCCGACTCTCTGATTTTGCCAACATTACAGCCCGCTTGTCCACTACTACGCACGTACATAGTCAGTTGGTCATTCCCTGGGCTGTCGCAAAGTCGTAGCAGATCTGCCTTGACCGGCCGGGGTCTCATTATAGTACCCACAGCGCCGGCTCGGAATATGCCTTCACGCGAGATATCGGGCCCTTCTCTATCCTATTCAAACCATAACCACAACTTGAGTTCTAAATAGCCGTCTTGCTGGCGGAAGTTCGGCACTTATTCATCTCTGTTTGTTGCGTAGTTCCCAAGTCGTACTACCACAACTCCAAAGTCAAGGTATCCCTCCACAATTCTCGCACGATATGGTCCTGGGTAATGCAACTTATCTGATACTCCTCTCGTCACCCTTGTCAGCATAGTTAAGGAAGCCGCTCTCTGGCTCTACATGCAATGCCCCGCCCGCTGCATCAATTCCACTTATATAGCCAAATCTGCTATACCTGAATTGTCCAGATTTTGAATGGACCGTTGTACTTTGTGGCGGCCCTCGCGTCAAGATTAATCATATTAGTATGCTAGTTGAGCAATGACCCGTTCTTTTTGCGTTTAATGCACATTTTATTTAGCGTGTTCGGCCCACCTTGAGCCACCCATTCATTATGAGACTTTAACTTAATTCTAGCGAGGATGGTAGATAGGGTAGCCTTGGCTCGTGAGCGAAGGTGCGCTTCAAGCGGGCACGGACAAGGCCAAATGTAGTCAGGACCCAACTATAGGTGATGCCACTCAAATTCGTGGTACCGCGCATCCTGCGTCCCAGGTGCTCACAAGGCCACACGCGAGTTCGGCTTTACTATCCCATGCAGAGGGTTAGTATCGAGTAGGAACAAAAAAATAAAACTAGTACTCGCTTCGATTGTTTCTCCGGCCACGTTTTCCCGCACTTGCCGCACAGCAATGCCTGGGACAGTATCTCTGAATAGCTGTAACTGGCTTTCGGAAGAATTCACCCAAGGCGGTGAGCTTGAAATAAACACCAGCTCCGGCGTTGAGCAGCCAACCGTTGCTCGTACACATAGATATTGAGACAAGACCTTAGACAACGGAGCTAAACCCCATCCGGCATTAGCATCGTTGAGCCGCATGGAACCGCAAGCTCAAGATATGACAATCCAGGGAAGTAGCAGTCTTCCGGCGTTCGATTCGGCCCATCGGGTGGGCATAGGGCCTTGCAAAGCTCCATAGACTGCATGCCAATCCTGGTGCTAGCGTTTGCAGCTTTGGCGCCATACGTGCGACATTCCGCCATACTTTTTCATTCCACCCGTTGATGTGACCATCCGAAATGCGGAATGAACGGAGCCGGCTGGATGCAAGGGCCACAAAACACGTCCACATCAGATCCAGAGGACATATGGTCCGCGAGCCAATTGAATCCCCGCTGAAGACAAATTTGATGTCGGGACTCCGGGGGTCTCTGACCTTCGTATCCCACTTGACGGACCATATGTCAATTTTGAAGTCAACCGAATCTCGCCAGGTAAATTTGAGTGCCTGCGCGATGGGTGCAGAATCAGAGGTCGTAAAAAGATGGGATCGGAAGGCGGTGAATAACTTGTGAACGTCTTGCTCAGATATATTGGGGCACTTGAGATCCAGAAGTACGACTGTACTTGTATTAATAGTAATTTGCCTAAGAAAGCACGCGCAGTACTCCAAGAAACCGGCCACCTCCAACCGCTTAAGACATGGTAGATTGATAGAGTTAAGCACCTTTGTCGAGGGTGTTGGGAGACAGTGGCGTAGGATGAGAGCCATTTGAGCCGGTGGAGGTTGTTGGCAATCAGGGCCACTGTCCTAGGGTCCATGAGCGCTCCTGGGGGGATTACGAGAGAGAGCGGGACTGTACGAGAACGATCAATTATAGCTGTTATCACCTCTGAGCGGCAGTGGTTGATGTCAATGCGTGACCATAGCCCTGGACAGTCTATCCCAATTTGCCGCCATTGCCTACATACATGGGTGCTGGTCAGTGCTGCCTTTAGCCACCGCTCCTCGACCTGTACGTGGAATATGAAGATCCGAGACAGGATTTCGGGCGGGAGGCGCATCACGGGGGCGAGAGAATTGCGTCGAGAGCGGATAGTAACGATAGACCGTGCAATCATGTCATTTTCATGGGCGCGACGCTCGCGGAGAGCCTGTATCATCCCATACAAGGCCGACTCTTCATTTTCAAAGTCGTACCGCATGACTTCCATAGTATCCCGAAGGGCCTGCTCTTCCCGGTCAAGCTTCTCCCTGCTGGATATAGTCGTGCTAGCACATCGCTGAAGGGCACAAGTGCCTGCGCGAGGAATATTCACTACATCATCCCAGAATTCGCACGCATCCCTGCTGCGGTCAAACCTGGAATTTAATAAGAAAATTCGACAAAAATGCAGTGAGTAATGCACCTAGTTTCTGAATCGACATCATCCATTGAATTTTAACCCAGGCACGCGAAAGGTTGATAAACCAAGAGACTGGGAGCTCGTTGTGGTGCAGGAAAGATTGTTGGAAATGCCGCCCGAGATTCCATGTACGCCAAGGAGTCACCGACGCTTGAAAATTTAGGCTCAGATGGTATTACGTACTTGTGAACTTTCTGTTCGCGTTTGTTATCCTTTGCACCACGAACGCTTGAACCTATACAACTATTTCAACTTGAAATCCTGATTCCCAATAACGAGCCGCATAACCCCCTACATCTACGGGCCGCATTCCTCAAACTTGTTGCTGCCGGGTGTAGCGATGGCTCACATAGCTGGCCCCACTGCACCGTGGATCCTGAGCCGGAACTTGGAGGAGAGGAACGTACCGCCTTTTACCTGTCGGACCTTTTGGAATCTAGGATAGGCTTTGGTGGATATGGTAGGGTCAGCGTGGGATGGATGGGCCTGGGGAAGTCGGCGAGGTGGGTGGATATAAAAGGTACGATGGCGCCTCTCTCCAATACCTTGTCAGTTTCTGATCTCCTACCGTTTTGTACTCGCCCGCTTAAGGCCTGAAGGGTGCGGACGGTTTTTGGAATCAACATACCAAAGATAGGTCTACGTCGTATCGTGGTCCTGTAGACACCTCAACCTGCTTAACATCACACGCATGTACTCCCAACGGATACGCCCCTCCCGAGGCTGGCATATCGGAACAGGGTGGACTAACACGTCTATTAGGGGAGAAGAAAAAGGAACCATGACATGCGATTTACCGGGGAATGGAAATGATAAGCATCCGCGACTTTCCCGTGTTTCTTGAGTGCGTGGTTTATGTCTCCCGCCCAGTATCGCGTCACCTACCAGCAGATACAGCTGTGATCGACGTCACCGCTGAAAACCCGAGGCGCATTAGTCAGGAAATGAGCCCCAGCGGGAGCCGGTGCGTCTTGAAGTAACCTATATGGTGCCCCCCAGTTGACACCGATGCTACGTTCGAAGGATACCAATCGACGTCTTGTGTAGTGAATGGATGGGCGGCGGTTATGAACCCGGATGACAAAGACCATACCTCACTCCATGTGCTACGTCCTCTTGTAAGAATTTCAGGCTGGGTATGTGACTTTCAATACTTTATTTTCGTTCACTGATGAAATTCAGTCGCACCATATCCTTACTGTTTTACATAGGCTGAAATAATGGATTTCCAAGCAAGCGATTGCGTGGTGGATTTTCAACTTGGTTTCGATTTCATCTCCGCCTCTTTGCTACTCGATGGCTGGCTAAGGTTAGATGCTGTTCCTGGAAAATGAAAGTATGCTTACTTCCATCACTCATTTTGAGACGACATGGACCAGGATCCGATTCCTTTGACCCTGACCCCCGATAAAACCTCACCCGCGATATAAGATATGGTATTGAAATCGGGGCTTTCGAGCAAAAGAACGATATGGCCGAGCCCAACCACTGCCTCAAATTCACAACTCCCGCGCAACAGGGTAAGGTCCGTGTACGTCAACCCGACCTTAACATTGTCAAACGACGTCGTTACATCCCTGCCCGTGGTGCCAGTGTACTTGTAGCAGGTTTCGCCCACCGTGAATGTGGCTTCAAATTCCTCTGGTGAGACGGTATTGAGTGTTCCAGTGGCGATATTGATATTTTCCATGTCTATATTAGCAGGCATTCAGTCAATTGGTCTCAGATGATCAATGCCAAAGGTACTTGCTGGATGTTTGTGAATTGTTGGTAACTACCGTCCACAAAACACCGTTTGATAGATTATCGTGTGTGGTCTAGTTGTGCCACGAGTCATCCTGGGATATCGGGAAGTTAGTCAACAATTTTTATGTCACGTCGGGTTCAAATAAGTGCTGCGATCCAAACTCAGAAGCTGTGCTGAACCTAGTATCTAGTTTCAATTGACATCGCGAATGATTCTCGTGATTCGGCAAAATTGTATTTATAAGGTGACCAACGCAGCCTAATATATCGGAGTGTCTATGGGATATCCCACAGGAAGATGAGATTTGGCGTCGCTACTAGTCCAACTTTTAACGCAGTGACGTTAGTATATGCGAACATGGGTAGGGACTTTGATAGAATTTACTCCAAGTTCGTACTTGTTCTTCCATTTTGATAGCACCACTAATCTCACGAAGGTAAGGTGGGGAGGGCGCTGCCCGAAACACGCGCTGACGGGTATTGGTATAGTATTTTCGTAGGGAAAATTCGTACCACTCCTCCCAAGAAAGGAGTGATATATCAATATAGACAGTGCCATGGGGTCGCGGTGTGACCTGGGTGTGACAGTGTTGGGGGCGTGGCGCGGGATAGATAGAATGATTGTCTTCTATCTTTTTTTTTTGGTCTGCCTGCGGGAGACGAGCAGGGTGGAGAAGGTCTTTCGTGGTATTTCCGGAGCAAGATCACGAGTCAGGCTTAAGTTTCAACATATGATATTAGGGGTGTGCGCGGCGCTTCCGAGCAACGTGTCGGCGTCGGTTGGCGGTCATACTTGGCTGCGCGTGAAAGAATTGGAGGGTGCAATCCGTTCTTCAATAATTCACCCACAACACTAGGTTTACAACCGTGCTCGGCCTGCTTTCATTGTGTGAATAAAACATTTTAGGAGGAACGGTAAGGAGGGGAGCCCAAGCGCGCCCATATCCCAGGGGCTCTGCAACGGAGCACTGGATGAGGTTGGCACCTATGATCTGGATCTGAGTGTAGGCAATATCATTACAATTCACAGTACCTCATTCACGAGATAGCGCGCGAGATCGAATTTACTCCTCTACGCAGGAGCGGATAAGCAAGGTAGAAAAGGAGTAGAGAGAATCATGCCCACCACGACCGGCTACCGGTTCTCCCTGATCATTCCCACCATAGTTGGGGCTTCTTGATCCCGCTCACCATGACTGGCTCTCCCTGGCCGTGGCCTTCTCGAATAATGACGCCTGGGACAGCATCCCTAAATGACTCTGGCCAGCTCTCGGGAAATCGCCCGCAATCCACGAGGAACACTAGCTCCGGCGTCGAGCAGCCGATCGAGGATCGTGCCGCTAAGGAGTGAGCTAACATTACTGCCAGTAATGTTTCCCTACCACCCGGCGCCAGCATCGGGAAGCCATAGGGGGCTGCAAGCTCAAGATAGGATAGGGCAGGAAAGCAGCAGTCTGCCGGTGCGAGATCCGGACCGTCAGGCGGGCACAGAGCCTTACATAATTCAGCAGACAGCGCTCCCCTCCCAGGTGATAACCGTTGCAAGTCTGGGGCCATACGTGCAATTTTATTCCAAACCCTGACGTCCCACCCTTCAATACCGCCCCCCAGGATGCGGAATGACTGGAGTTGATGCGATGCAAGGGCCGCGAAGCAGGTCCATACCAGATCCAGAAGGTTTGTTCCCCGGGGTGGGGTTACCTTCCACTTGAAAGAGACGTGGAAACTACTTTTAAGCGCTGTGCCTTGCTGAACAGTCCGCGCGTCGACCTCGAGTTCATCTCCATCCCGCTGGGTGAATTGGAGCGCTTGGGTGATAGGTGGGAAGGTCGCGCAGAGATGAGACGGGAAGACCACGAAGAACTCCTCGATGTCCGCTCTGGGCGCATCAAAGCCCCTGATATCCACACGCACGACTGCAGTGGCGTTGACAGTTATCTGCCTGAGAAAACGTGTGCAATCCTCTAGTGCCCCCGTTACATGAAACAATTGGAGGTTTGGTAAATAAACGTGGGTGGCTATTTTAGTTGAGGGTGTGGGGTGGGGGAAGCAATTATGGAGAAAAAGAAGTTCAAGTGTTGGCATCCTCGCTAAGGCATAGAGTAGCATTTCGACCGAAGATTCATCCGGGGTATTAACCTCGACAAGTGCGCCGTCGACTTCTAGAGATACCAGATTTGTAAAGAGTGCAGAGTGCCACGGTATACCAGAGCAGGCGCTGAGCTTTATGTGACGCAGGTTGGGGGCACGTCCGCGAAGAAAATTGGGTGGGAAAGCGAACCTTCCCTGTGAACCCTCCATCTCCAGACGCCGGAGCAAAGGAGCTCGTTGGATGAAATTTTCGAAGAAGGGATAGGGGTCGTGAGACATGTAACTTGAGGGGTGCAGACTAAGCCATTTGCAACGGTGCAAGTTTTTAATAACCAAAACCATTATGTCCGTTTCCGGGCCAGCGCCGACCTCAAAAGAAAGTGGGACCGTACAAGATCGTTCCATCATTGTTTTCATCCACCCCACGGAGCGGCATGATACGCATCGAATATATGACCATAGCTCCGGACAGCCCAGCGCAACCTGCCGCCACCGCTGGCACACACGAGTGCTCGTGGCTGCCGCATTCAGGTGCCAGTCAGGCGATTCCGTCTGTGCATGTAATACGAGGATTTGTGCAAGAATTTCTGGCGGGAGACGCGCCATAGGGATCAAGGTGTTATGGTGGTGGTGGACGGTCGCAATGGACTGCGCGATCTCGCGTTCCGCAGCCGTTTGACGCTTGCGGAGGGACCTTAAAACTGCATTTAAGGCATGTCTTTCGTTGGTGCAGCGGAGTTGGATGGTGCGCAAGGCATCCTGGAGGACCTTCGCTTCTTCCTCCAACGCCTCAATTCTGGGGATGGCTGCACCAGAGTATTGAGGGGGGGCTGGAACCTCACATATACGATCTATTCGACTATCTGATACGCTTTTCCAGAAATCATTGACGCTTCTGTCAACGCAATCAGACCTGAGCACCGGGACTGACATTGCAGATGAGTCCGATGAAAATATTTGAAAGTAACGTACCACGCTTCTGACTCGGATTCGAGGGCATCGCCGTCCATCGAGTGCCCTTTTGGTACCTAATGCCATTTTAATGATTAACGTTTCGCATGAATTGAAAAGCTGCGTGATTCCCTTCACCGGATTGTGAGGTGTCGTACTAAGTTTGTAGGCAGATTTGAGGAGCGCCAGAGTGTAGGCGACTGTGACTCGGACCACTGATGAGGCCAGACGAAAGACTATTGTAGTGTGGACAAGGCCTAGGTACCTGGATACGCTGAGGGGCATGATAAATAGGAGACATCATCCGATGATATAAATTATATGCAGGAGCAAAGGCAAAGAGAGGCGATCACGGCAATGTCCCGCCGGGCGACGCGCCAAGCCACACTTGAACTCATTCCTCTGTCAGAGGCCTACCCCCGAGCTCCTCTTGAGTGCCTATTGCCTCTCTCGCTACTGCGAACCCCTCGGATACCTGTGGCGATACATAGGGTACACATCCGCTCGAAATCCCGAACCGTCAGTGGGCCAGATTATTTTTAAAAATGGAGAAGTTTGCGGTCTTCGGGGCCCAGACTCCAAGAAGTTATTACGTAACTACATTGCCACTGCAAATGTAACATTTTGTAACACTTCTGCTTCGTCATTCCAAACAAGTCGAACGTCGCGGTGGAATGGCTCTACCTTATCTCGGGAAGCACTTAGCAGACCATGGTATAAGTCATGAACTTTATAGTTCATCACAACTCGGATAGCTCTATGGTACACACCGAGACTTCCCTTGACCGGTTATTTATATTCATTACTCGCACTTGCACTCCCCCCTACTGGCTATTAATTCCATCCTTGTTATCGCTTTTGGCCGGTGGAGGCATAATGGGGAGGGAAATCCAGAGCGGCCGGGTAAAGAACCTCTTGTCCCGCGCCACCTCGATGGTCTGGGTGGGCAGTGCAATAGCGTTATCAGCGAATAAGGCTAAAAACACGAAGATGAGGGCAAGGCTGCCGGTAGGTTTCATTTTCCTGAATGAGGATGTCGATGTTAGCTTACATTGAGAAAGTGGGAGGGGTACTGACGGGATGTGATCCAAGGAGGTGTGTTGGAGACTTTCCCCTCGTCGCAAAACCTTATATATACATTTCGTGTCCGATTTGCCCAGTATCAGCTACATCGGGCAGGTTGAATTGGCGTAATTTTGGGTCATATGGTACGCCGCAAGTCGGCTATATATGATTACTACTCTCATCAGGACTTTTTGAGCAAAGAATTTGACACCTTGAATTGTGCGTACCCTGCTGTTCGGAGGAATGGATCCTGTACCCTGGACTATCCCAGAGTTTGGTTTCAAAAGCCCTAACCTACAATGGCGTTCGGAAGTGTGGGCGTGTCCTATTGCAATGATAGGGTTTCAGGATGTTATAGAATCTTGAGCTCGCGAACGTGTGTACAATGTCAAATGACTCAATACCCGCTCGCTTCGAAGATGTAGTGAACCTGCGAATAGCATTCTCCAAGCCTTCTTCAACTATGGGGTCGTGGAATTGAAAGTGCGGTACCCATCATGTCCACGTATACCGCAGCTAAGCCTGTCGTGCCGAGATCAAGTATTCAATGGCGCCAGAAGGGGTGCCTGCACATACATCTACGGGTTATGGGTATTTCGCATTTGAACGATGGTACCAAATTGCGAGTTACGTACCCAACTACACAATCCAGGAGCCTAGGTTCAAACCTGAGCCGATGGACGCCATCGATAACTTCGGACCAATTATTTGCACATAAAGTAAACTTTGGAGCTGCCAAAGCGTAAGGGTCGTAAATTTGAAAATGGAGCTTGATAGACTTACCATTCTAATCTACTGAATTCAGTGGATTTCGCTTGTTCTCATGCTAGTATTAGTCTTGGTGGCGAACCCGACGGCTTCACTTGAGAAGGAACACGGAAATTGCCTGGGCCGTTGAGACGGAACTCGGGTGGGGCGGGCCCGGCGCATAAGACGAAGGAAGGGTCCGGGAGTTGCTTCACGCGTCCAGTGGATGTCCTTTTTAAGCTAGGATTTGGCCAGAAGGACAGGGTCAAGCTCGGGGCGATAGGGTTACTCGCTTTGTTCATAAGCGTGATTTCCTCGTGTATAGGCAGGTGAAGTGGGTACACACACAAGACGAAAGGCTCATTTAACGGATGCGGTAGGTCGGTCTGAAGGTTCGTGGGGTTATGAGTGCCAGCGGTTTGACAAGCAGACAATCGATTAGGCTGATCAACGACTATAGGGGGAGATGCATGAGCCGTATATCAATGGCCGATAAAGCCAAAGCCTACCATTAACCCATCGAAACGAGTCTCCGCCGTGGCGATTCTAGATAGGGGCTACAACGTGTCGGGAGCTGCACGGACCGAGGGACCGAACGATGTCCAAGTTTGAAGTGGAGGAACCCATGTCAGGCCACGATGGATTTAGATGACAGCCGTCAGAATGGGGAACTGAGCCACATTAGCCTCCGCACCGAGGGTGAAGGGAGGGGCCTCTCACCTACACGTGTCCCTGATCCCTGCACGCTCGCGGCGTTCGGAGGATCCACGCGTTACAGACCACCACCCTACCCCCATCATGGCAGCACACCCCAAAATCGACCCAGCTGCAGCGATTGTCGAGAAAACCTACGATCCAGAATTCTCCTCAAAAGACGCAGATGTAGTTTTAACATCGAAGGAAGGGGTGTTGTTTCGGGTGCACTCTTATACATTGCGTACGACATCTGGTTTCTTCAGTGACATGTTCCGTCTACCGCAATGCGCAAGTGAAGGCGAGGTGATCCCAACGAACGAAGATGCATCAACATTGTCCCAATTTTTGTGCATTATCTCAGGCCTCCCCATCCCTGCATGGCCCTCCTATGCCGCCATGTCCCCCGTCCTCACGCTCGCTGATAACTGGGACGCTCCGGGGGTGCTCTCTACCCTTCGTGCCGCTTGCACATCCCAAGCCCTCCGCACAACCGATCCGCTTGGGCTCTATGCGCTGTCGACCCACTTTGGGTGGGGCCCCGAAGCTCAGCTTGCCTCGCGTGAAACCCTCACACTCGATCTCCATAGCCCTGAGCACGCTGCATCACTCACACGCATGGCGGCCAAGGACCTGATGCCCCTCCTCCAGCTGCACCGCGCCCGCCGTGATGCGTTCCGCGCCATCCTAGATTGTCCCGTTCGATTTGCAGCGGGCAACACGTGCGTGTTATTCCGTGTGGTATCTTCGGAGGCTCACTCGCGTCATGACTTAGATCGCCGTACCACTGCAGTCATTGTGGTGTGACGCCACTTGATAATCATCCCTGGCGCGCACTGAAGGATGCCATGGTTCTCGAGATTGAACGACGCCCGCTTGGAGACACTCTCACGTCCCCGCTAGGCCCAATGGCTGAGTGGGATGTGGCGAAAGAGTGCTGGAGTGCGAGATGCAGTAAACGTGGATGTGGTTGGCTGAATTATGACCGGCTGGCGACGATGAAGGAGATAAGGGCGTGTTTGCAAGCGCTGCCTGATAGAATTGAGATAGATTAGGCTGGGATGGGAGTTCCATAAGCGTTTCGTATGTTTTCTTGGGCCCCTATAGTCTATGCTAGGTATAGGTAAATTAGTTTAAACGTATGGCATTGGCTATCCACACACCAAGACGTACATTATCAAGCCCTGCTATTGGTATGTCAACTTCCACTTCATCATTGTTCTTCATAAGCCCAAGTGAAGGGTTCAAATTTCTGAATACGCCCAGAGCGCCATCCTAGGTCGGGACTGAGGTGGGCCTATTGGGGGTCGTTGTAGGATAGATAAACTTTGAGAAAAGTTATCGACGGGTTTCAGCGAGACTATGGAACTGCTGGTAGTTCTAGTAGAGTCGGAATTCCTTTAGTTCACCATATAGACGAGAGAATTTTGCACATACTGAAATACACGGCGCAAATCATCTGGCCACCCACAGCAGACTCCGAAATCCACAGGATGATGATCATGGCATTGGATTGTTGAGTGCCATGTTTGTGTGCAAGCCCTTTGCCAAATAAAGTGATATAGCTGTGATATCATGCCCCACACGCCTGCTCTCTTCTTTTCTCGCGTGCGTGGTTTTGTCCTCGGCTGGAAGTGACACATTCTTGGAGCGCTGCTTGTTCCAGCTAAGTTAAAGTGCTATGGTCTGATTCCAACATGCCTGATGATCAAATGGAACCTGGCCTTTAGTTCCCATGGGAGAAATTCTCGGTCGTTCAATGAGCCGCATGCATATTCCCATCCACAAAAGACAAGACCTGTGAAAAAAATTATGCACCTGAGAATTTGAACATACATGAATGTAGCCTGAGGGCGCTCGGCGCACGAGTCAGGACGTCCGAGCCTGTAGTTCTTGGGTTCCCACGCCGAAATCGTCGAAAGCCCAGGCGCCATCCGAGAGGGGGGGGTCGAGCACCCGGTTGTTTACCAGTTGGTGATTCAGCATTCAATACCCGGCCCGGGGCTATACCCGTCTAATTCTCAGAACATCTTCGAAATCAGAAATGAGTACACAGCCCAAATGAGCTCCAACGTCTCACTTATAAATCCAGTATAATAGTTCCTCAGTTGTCTCAGTCGCTCTGTTGCAAATGTCCACATACACTTCCAACCTTCGCCGGCTTGCGGATATCATCAACAAGAATGTTGACATTATAGAGAGTATGAGCAAGGAGGATGGGGTTGTCCACCCGTCTATTGATGACATTTATGATGTCGAAAGCCCCGCGGAGAAATTCACAACCAAGCCTGAAGTGCTTGATGCGGCACTGTTGGCCACCTCTGCTGCTTCACAGTTGCTGTCGACACTGCGACTCCCCGGATTGTCACTTTATGTTCGTGCCAGCGCGGTGAGTAGCATTCCGCTCATTGACGTAGCCTTCACGATAAACTCCTTCCTCCTTCCCTACTTACAGTATCACATCCCCGCCGCACTCCGCATTGCATCCGAGGCGTGCGTTGTTGAGCAATTACGAGAGGCGGGATCACCAGGGCTTCACGTGCGCGAGCTGGGGGCGAAGACAGGCACAGACCCTACCTTACTCGGTCTGTTTCTTCAGTCTGCGTGATTGTCATATATCAATTTATCCGCCAGGTCGCGCGTTGCGGCTCCTCGCAACACATTATATTTTCAAAGAAGTACATTTTCAATCCATGCCATGCCGTCTATAATAACTCAACATCCTCAAGATCAGTCCTAATGTCTTCGTCAACAACCGCATTTCGTCCATCATTGACACCGGCTTTGATAGTTCGCTGCTAACGGCCCTTGCAAGGTAAAGCTTTTGAGGCTCATTTGGTATCATTGCGATTAAGCATGCAAGCTTAGAAATCAGAAGGAAAACCCCACGAAGGAACACGGAGTTAGTAATGTACAGGGTAAGAAATATCCGAGTACTGCCTTTATGGCAGCTTTGGTAGACATGTGGTGAGTCTAATATGATGAACTCCAAGTTTGCACTCAGAAGCTTATGATTGATTAGTACGGACGAGGCGTTCAAAGCGTCCTCGTTCCTCCCGGATGTCGCCCTCGCAAACGACATCTCTAAAACGTCATTCCAGCGGGCTCTGCGCTGGGATGATTCTCTTTGGGATTTCTACGAGAAGCATCCTGGATACATGCAACGTTTTCAATCATCGATGATAGCATGGACCAAATTCCAACCGCAGCAGCTGACTTTCAAAGGTAATATATTGATCTTACGCATTGAAAGAAATCGACTTAACTTGCATGAATAGGATTCGATTGGTCTGGACTACCTGAATCGGCTCTGGTAGTTGATGTGGGAGGAGGAAACGGCTCCCAGATATTCGAAATTATCAAGAAAGCACCCCATCTCAAATTCATCGTTCAGGATCGTGAGCAGGTGATTCACAACGTATCTATTCCGGTGGGTGTTCATAGAATCCTGGTACGAAATCCCCTAACCTTGAACAACAGACGTGGGAAGGCGATCCCGAGAAGAAAAAGAGATTGGAGACGGGTCAAGTCAAATTTGAAGGTAGGCTAGTTCCATGAGGCTCAAGGGAATTTCGCTTCAGCTCATCCTTAATCACTTTCAGTTCAAGACTTTCTCGAAGCGCAACCTAGCCATGTGGGAGAAGCAGCCGTCTTCTTCCTTCGGTTTATTACTCATGATTGGGCCACTCCCCACAATGTGAAAATCTTGAAACGCCTTCATGAAGTGGCATCGCCGGTAGCAAAACTGATCCTTAATGACCAAATCGCTCACCACGCGTGCCCACCCCCACGCGAATTCATGCATATTGAAGGCGCAACCCCTCCTACCCCTCCTGCTCCTCTCCTTGCCAACCTCGGAGAGGCAAACTCGGGCGTCTACTTCCTCGATTTCTCAATGGCGTCGTTGTTCAATTCACAGGAGCGGACATTGGGGGAATTTCAGGAGATGGTCCGGGAGGCGGGATGGAAGATAGAACGTGTTTTTCAGACTTCTGGTAACCCTTTGAGTCACATCGTCTGTGTAAAGATTTAGGACTATAGCGTTACATAAACGGGGACGGTGGCAATGATTGTTGAGTGCCGTATTTGTGTGCGAGTCCTTTGCCAAATAGCACATTAGTGGCACACAGAGTCACAGAGTTGCTACGTCGTACATGTCCATGTCCCGCCTATCCAAATTCACAGATGCTGAGCCGAGATATCTCCAGGCAGTTCACCAGGCATGCCTGGATACGCTTCAACTTCCCCTTGCCTCCTCATCTGATGTCCAAGCTGCATTCGACTCCTTCTATTCACACATCAACTTCGCATTCAACTCGCTCGCTACCGTTCCGAGACTGAGCATCCACTCCCAGACCTGGTGGACGCCACAGTGTCAAATAGCACGCGACACCTACCGTAATAACCCTGGTCAATCAAGTAGGCGCAACTATCGCGAAGCCATTAGACATGCGAAGCGCTCCTTCGTTGATAATCGCATCGGAGAGATCATCAGTGACGGCCGACCATGGGATCTCATGGCATCGACCCAACCACACCCTCTTCCTGCGTACACCTCCCTCATCGTCAACGGCGAGCCCATCTCTAACCTTCAGGATCTATGGCCTGCTCTCCAAAACGCCTTCGGTTCGGCGGAATCACGACCCATCAACATCCCCTTCCTCGACGATCTCCCTGATCGCGATGAGCGTGACTGCCCTCCTATCTCCTTACGTGAACTCAAAGATGCGCTACAAGGATGCTCTTCCAGAAGCTCCCCAGGGCCTGACCGGCTTACATGGCCTCAGCTAAAGTCCCTATTCTCCGATCCTGAGTTCGGCAGTGCGATGCTACGCCTCTTCAACGCCTGCCTTGATTTCGCCTTTTGGCCCTCTCAATTTAAAGACTCCACCTCGGTCATCATCCCCAAACCAGACAAGACCGATTACTCCGCCATTAAGGCTTATCGCCCCATCACTCTCCTTAACACGCTTGGGAAATTAATGGAAAAAATCCTTGCTAACCGCATGCAGTTTGATGCCACAAAATATGGCATCCTCCACCCCTGCCAATTCGGGGGCGCCATCCAGAAGAGCACCGAGGACGCCGGTGTCCTCCTTGTCCATCAGATCCGTCAAGCTTGGTCTCAAGGTCTCGACACATCCTGCCTTGCCTTCGATGTTTCTCAATTTTTCCCCTCCGTCAACCATCGTGCACTCACGTACATACTTGCCAAACAGGGTTTTAATCGCAAAATTGTCCAGTTTTTCGTCCACTACCTGTCAAACCGCCGCACTCGTTTCAAGTGGGGTGCAGCCCTATCAGAGATGCTCCCCGTCAGCGTAGGCGTTGGCCAGGGTTCAGCCGTGTCTTCCATCCTCTCGGGCCTATATTTGGCCCCAATCCTTCACCGTCTCATACCTACGGGCCGGCTCAATACGGCAACACTCTCTGTCTATGTTGACGATGGTGTTATTGCCGCCTCTTCCCCATCGCTTCACACAAACAATGCTGCTCTGGCGGCATTATACTCCCTCATCCGCGCTGGACTCGACTGGATCGGCCTAAAGGTTGATCATGATAAAACAGAGTTTATGCACTTCACCCGCAACGATAATATCCCCCTCCCTGGCATCGACCTTGGCGAGCGCCCATACGACGCCTCCTCTCCTCTGACTCCCAAGGACACCTGGAGGTACCTCGGTTTCCTTCTCGATCGCAAACTTACTTTCTGCAAGCATGTTGAGTTTTACACCGCTCAATCTTTGTCCGCCTTGGGGGCGATGACCACGCTTGGTGATCCCTCTCGGGGCCTCACTCCCCAACAAAAACGTCTCCTATACCGCTCGTGCGTTGTCCCTCTGATGACATACGGATATCGTCTCTGGTTCAGGCCTAGGTCATACGCGGTTAAAGGCCTCACTAATTCTCTCAAGAAAACGCAAAGCACAGCTGCCAAGTGGATCCTGGGTGCGTCCAGCACCTCTCAGATCGCCGGTATGGAAGTCCTCGCTGGCCTCCCACCCATACGCCTTCATTTAGATAAGCTCCTCGCCCGGAGCGCCATCAGGACTCACACCCTTTACAAATCTCATCCCACACGTGCCTTATTGCCTGCATCATGGTCCGCCAATCGTCTTTCCCCCATGATTCCCTTCGTTCTTCCGGAAAGGAGCCACATCAACACTCCTCTCCGACACATCCACGAACTCTCTACCCGCACCACGGAAAAGTTTTCCTTATGCCACCCGGAAAACCGTCCTGGATCGCGACTTCTTGATGCCTTTACAACTCAAATCACTATCGACATTGCCCACCCTAGGAAAACCGACGACGATTTCCCCCCTTGGTTTGAGAGTTTTAAAGCTCGCCTCACCCGCCATCACTCCGAAACTGAGTCTCTCGTCATCTTTACTGACGGCTCCGCACCATCCAACCCCACCCTGTCCCAAGCTGGGGCTGCGTTTGAAGTCTATCATCTCGGCCGCCTCATTTTCTCTTCGGGCAGATCATGCGACACGTATACCTCTTTCGACACCGAAATGGTCGCGCTAGATCTAGCTACACAGTTTGGATGCACGGATTGCATCAAATCGGCCTATCTTTACTCGGACTGCGAGTCGGCCCTGCAATCCATCCTCGACCCGTCCATCCACGCTTCGCAGCAATCCTCCGTCCAGGCATGCAAAGCTGTTCGTAAATGGCTCCTTTCAGACCCATTGCGACATATATCATTCCTATGGTGTCCCGGCCACTTCAATCTTGACGAAAACGATAGCGTGGACCGCCGTGCCAAATCGTTTTGTGTTCCTCACACCCGTGCCTCACGCAAAAATATTTCCTTTGCCATGAGCCGACGTCTCATCACAGACGATATGCTTCACACATGGGCTACGAAATCTAGACCACCTCCGTTCAAGGACCTTGGATGCTCATTCTTACTCCCCAAAGTCCGCACCCACCATCCTCGCCCCACGCACAAAAACGGCGGTGGTTTTACTATGAATCAGACCGGCCATAGTAACCATCTGTGCGCTAGATTCGCTCGATGCTGTCTCAGCCACGCTCCCATCGGTGAATACCGGCCACACTTTTTCCCCGATGAGGACCCATACTGCCCCAACTGCGATCTTCGAGTTATCGAGTCGCGAGACCACATCCTCTTCGAGTGCCCTGCTTACAAACGCAGCCCGTCATTTCCCACCTCCCACCAGTCTCTGTTGCAGATCAAGGACGGTGCCTCACTCTTGCGCGATTTCCTGGTTGACAACAAGTCTGCCTTCTCATTCATCAACTCCGTGAACCCTCCGCAACGAACCCCAATCGCGGCGAGCACAAAACACCCCACCCACAGAAGAACCTGATTTGCATAACGACGGTCCCCATATCTCTCAGTCTGATGACGACCCACTTGACTGGGGAGAAAAATATCAGCTCAAACTCAGCCTACACGGGCGACGGCATCGCCCCCTCCCTTGATAGAGGCCTATCTCTCATTCTCAACAACGCAGCGTCCTCCTAATGTACCGCACTCGTACCCCCCTCAAATTATAGTTACCCCCGACTACATTCTTGACATACACGTATCACCTTCGCTCAGGCTGGGGTGTTTGTTGGTGCCCATAAACTATCATTCTCAATGGGACTTGTCCCTCCTATCATATCCAATACTTAGCTCCACTTTGTGGGCTCCCTACCGCCCCAGGACGGGAGTAATATAATTGAATTTTTTGGATAAATAAAAAACGTCAAACGTCGCTCAGCGTCCGAAACGTATTAAAACACGGCAGTGCTGTTGGCAGTGGATGAAGTAGATGGGAGGATTAGATAGATATTATTAGATATATATGGTGTATGTATTATTGTATGAGGAACAATCCTCGAATGTATGACTGGACGCGATTATGTAATCAGTAAAGCGGAGATTATTCTAAGTTAATATCTGAGTGAGCTTGTTATCTCAACAAGTGCTTGGTATGTGTTAACTCCCACTTCACCACCATTCTTCATAGGCTTGGGTGGGTTCGAATTGCTGAATACGCCCAGAGCGCTATCCAGGTCGGCCCAATTCCATCACAAAGGACTCCGGCATCAAAATATGTACAGTCATGCGCTATTGGTTGTCGAATACCGACGGCGAGCTGAGGACATAGAATTACCACCACTTACCTTTACTCGCATTCTCAACCAGGCTCACCCTCGTCGCCGATGGGAGTATATTCGTCGTAAAAGGGATCATCAACATCGTCATATTTGAATTCCACCCAGATCTCTGCGAGCGTGATACCGTTGGTCATAGTCCTCCCGGAGTTTGCGAGATAGACGGTCACGTCAGGTTAGAGACAAGACACACAGGTGATGGATTGGATCTAGACGACGAGTACAGTAGAGTCACATATGTACGAGGAGTCATGACTCCGTGTCTGGGCATCACTAAGGGGAACACCCATGGACTTAGTCCAACATCGTGGTAATTGGATATGCTGCGCCGAGAGGTTTAATCTCAAATTTTTCGGAGGTTGCGAATATCTACATAATACGGGTAAGTATATGATGAAGAATGAGCGTAGCGACATACACTGGTGCTATTCAATGGATCAACGAGCCGGATGGCGTAGCCAGTAGCCGGGGTCAGGTTAACTTGGTCTGGAGCGACGGCCCTGGAGCAGTCCGAGTTATTCTGGACAGCGATTATCGCCAATGGTGCGGGGAGAATTTTGGGGTCCTACATAAATAACTTTCAGCATCGCGGGATGACTTGACCGGGCGTCAACAAACCTCGTTGGCGATACTGGAAACTTATGAGCCCATTTGACCGCAAGGAAACTATAGAGGACCTACAGAACGGTAAATGTCTGGAAAGGAGATGTGTCGCATGTCCACGAAAGGATGTTTATCGACTTCGCAACTAGGATATAGCTTGAATCTGCTATCCTTGGGAAAACTCTCGAACTGAAACTCACCCCACCACAAATCGGGTCCTCCAGGATTGGTAACTTGGAGTTGAGCAACAGAAAACCCGACAAAGGTGGCGGTGATGGCAATTCGGGACAGAATGTTGACCATTGTGAAGGGGATTGACTGGGGATGAGAGGGGGAGAAGGACAGACAAACGATGCGGAGAGCGTCACTGAGAAGCAACGAACAGAACAGCTGCCAACAAAACGTTTCTAGGGTTCTTGTGAATCAACTCCTATATAGGATGAGAAAACTACGGTCTATTTATGTTAGCGTAGGTGAGAGCTCCACGGCAGACTTCGAACTTTGAACTTTGCCGTTGGGCGCGGATGTTACAGTATGACATAACATCCCTCTGAGGCGCTTGAAGGAGTACTTCCCGCACGCCCTCAGATAGTACTATTGCTGGTCTCGCACCGATTGTGTCATCTCCAGTGTTATTGCTAGAGCTTCCCACCACTCCCACTTTCAATCTGCCTAGCGGGATAAGAAGCAAATAACCTTACGGGGTAAAACTTGTATGATCAAAGCAATGGATTGAAAAGATGACTCATCTACCATCACTCGGGGATTGCAAATGCGCCCGGGCCTCTATTAACGTATGATAATCATGCCCCATCGGTCGCAGAGAGCTCTGGACGTCGAAAACATCTAACCCTATCGCCCAAAGTCTTGAAACTCTCCGGTGTGAATAGGTCGAGCACGGGTATGAAAAACACACACCACACCTGTACCCGCAAACACCATACCCGCAACACGTACAACACCACACAGATTAACCGCAGGCCTCCCGCATCATATTCCCCCGCATTTGGCCTCGAAGCGTCATTGCGTACGTCAAATGACGTGACAAATGACGTTTTGAGGGCGTGGGGGGCTGTCCGAGTGCCCAAGACAATCCATTTCATCCTCGACGCTTCTCTGAGAAAGGGGATGATAGACACTACACATATGTGCGGACCTACATTACAGTAGAGTCTAGACCAGTTATATATTCCCTCGTTTGCGAGGGAAATGGCTGGTGCTTCTCGTTTGCGAGAGAGCAAAGGGGAGTGTATGAGTGGGCTTGGGTGGACAAGCATCCCACTGATGGAAAGGGATGCCGAGAAACTGCGGGATGAGCATGTGGGCAGACGACGTGCGTCTGAGTTTTCATCTGGATATTTGTTTCAGTCATGTTTGCGAGCTGTCGGTTCGTGAGTCGTGATCGTTCGTAGTCCGGTGAGCATTGCTGTTGTCTGCTGCATCCCGTGGGCATAATGTATGTCGTCGCGTCAGTGTGGGCGCGGGCTACCTGTGGATGAAGGGCGCGTGGAAAGGGACGCGGGTTTGGACGTGCAATGCAGGCAAGCACTTGCAATGGTGGTCCTATATAGTGCAAGCGGAGGGGTGTGTACAAGTAAAGGGTTTGAATTGCTGAATGGCATCCAGGTCGAGACTAGGGTTGGAATATTGGGGGTCGTTGTAGGGTAGATAAAATTTAAGAATTATTCAGCGTCACCATCACAAGATGACGATCATGGCGTTGGATTGAGTGCCGTATTTGTGCGCAAGCCCTTTACCAAATAACACATTCTCGGAAGGTCCGATTCCGCTTGTTCCCATAGTCAAACTGTGATATGATGCAAGACAATCATTCGAGCTAAGTATGGTCTGATTCTAAATATGCCTGATGATCAAATGAGGCCTGACCTTTAGATTTCGTGGGTCAGTATGTTTCCGTCCGCGAAAAAAAGACTTGGTAAAAAAAATACGCACCTGAGGCCTTGAACGGCGCACGAGCCGGGACTTCAAAGCTTGAAGCCAAAGCTCCTTCTGGCCCCTTTAATTATGTGTCCTACTCGTTCGAACATTTGACAAATATTCGCCACCTGATGTTCCGTCCTTGGGTCCCTAACACTGAAAAGACAGCACGGTGCACGTCGGTGGTGTCGCGGATTGCGCAATTATGGGGGTATGTGATCACCAAAATCGCCGAAAGCCCAGGTGTCATTTGAGAGGGGGGTTGAAACCAGACTAGATTCCGCTCAGCGCCCGGTTATCGCCCGGTTGGTGATTCAATATTCAATACCCAGCCCGGGGCTTTACCCGTCTGATACTCCGAACCGCTTCGAAATCAGGAACCAGCACACAGCCCAAATGAGTTCCAAACGCGGAATCCAGCCTAGCTGTTCCTAATTTGCCCCAGTCGCTCTGTTGCAAATGACCATACACACTCAGTCCAACCTTGCGGATATCATCAACAGAAACTCCCTGTCGCAGATCAAGGATGGTGCGTCACTCTTACACGACTTCTTGGTTGACAACAACTCTGCCTTCTCCAACACTCGTGATATGTGACGAACCCCTCCCCGCAATGGACACCAATCGCGGCGGGAACCAAACGCCTCCACCCACAGAAGAATCCTATTTGAAAACGACAATCCGCATATCCAACAAAAACCCATTTAACTGGGAGGAAGAATATCAGATCAACCTCAGCCTACACCCTGATACGGGCGGCGACACCGGCATCTCCCTTGATGGAGGCTTATCTCTCAACAGCATGGCGTCCTTATAATGGACCTTACTTCGTACCCCCCCAAATCATAGTTACCCCTAACTGAATTCTTGATATACATGTAGTGATTTTCGCTCGGACTGATGTGTTTGTTGGTACCCAAAACTATCATTCCCCTTAGGAATTATTCCTCCTCCTATCATACCTCATACCTTGTCGACTCCCCACTACCCCAGGGCGGGTGTATAATATAATTGAATTTAAAATAAAATAAAATAAAATAAACGCCAACGTCAACGTCAACGTCGCTTGGTGCTCAAGACATATTACAGCACGACAGTACTTGATATATATACAATATGAGAAAACCGGGCTAATTAGTAACCCCCCAAATCGGCATTTTGTTATTCTCACTCCCACGCATAGAAGAGGACCTGTCTTCTTCCAAGTCCGTATTCAGCACCTCACTCGACATCGCTGATGTCGTCACAGGGAATGTGAGTGGTCCCAGCGTCGCCAGCGCCGGCCTGTTCACTGTGGAGGCCCGTTCGTGCAGCATACCTGCTGTATCGCTTGACCAAGCTTCGTTACGAAACATGCGCAGGATAATTAGCAGCGGCGCGATGCACTACAGCCTACATCAATCGTCTTATCCACACCATACATAAATGGACTCACAGTTAATTGTGCCAGGAGCGCGATAAACAAGTACTGGAGGTGTTGCGCCCGCCGAACAGCCCAAGGAGCACGGCGGACACAACCACGAATGGTAGTGCAGTCTCAATTACAAGCGCGGCCGTACCTGTGTACACCTTGGCGTGTTCCCGCCCAAGCACCCTGCCGATCGAGCGCCGCATAAGGAGGATGCGCAGTGCGATCATGCCAGAGAGCACGATGTTGATCGCCATGAGCAACGTCCAAGTAATCACCCCGAGGTTGACCATGGCGGCGCACTCTTCACGTGCAGCTGCACCATGCGGAGAATTAAGAGTACTTAAGCGACGTCAGAGCAAGCATTCCAGAGATGTGAGGGACCTGCCAATGGTGGTAATGTAAAAGAGTCCTAGTGGCAACACGATATACCATATTCGATCCCAGAGGATATAAACGCGATATAGCTACTGGAAAACATCAGCCAATGAGGGGCAGCTCGCCGCTTCACGTACTAATAACCCTTCTGCTAATGCGGTAGCTACAGTGAACCAGCCACCCTCAACCGTCACGATCGGTATACTCTGCTGCTCGGTAAAGAACGCGAGCGGGCCGCCAGGGTAGCCGCGCTCACTGATCCAAGCAGCTTCGTTGAATCCGATGCTGCATGCGAGGTGGATCGTCCCAGCAATAAAGAATGTTATGGACAGAAGTAGCCACCCCGCGCGGCGCCTGTTCCGGTTGTGCTGCGACTTAGAGAACATAAAATAGACGACCGCAAAGAAGACAGTCGCATGGAAGCCTGAGGTTGGGCTCGTTATGTTGTCCGCGTGGGTGGTGAAGTGACATACCATAAGCAACCGCAGCGATGTGCGTTGCGATATAGTTGGAGTGTTCAAGCCAGAGAGACTTGCCATCCTCATTGGTTTCATACGGGGAAGGCATGGGTGGTATTTGGTAGGACCTGTTACCTGTATGGCGTAGGTCATATTATACCCATTGAACGTGTGGTACAACATCGCGAAACCGGTCATTAGCGTTTCATCAAGTGCAAGGAATCGTCACGCGTGGGTTACATCAGATATGTTTGGGAAGTTAAAACACATAGAAAGCATCCATTTCAACCTGGACCTGTCCAGGGAAGTGTTCATGACAAAATGAGCGCACCAACCGTGGAAGAATTGCACTAAAATAACGACGCCTTCTCATATCCACTAAAGCCTTAATGATAGATTGGGAATCATGTAAATGCTCTTGATAGACGTGTTTGATATCCCAGTGAAACGATTTACGCCACTGTGGCAGGTGATAACGGAAATTAGGTCGTGATATTCCCCTGTGGTTGACAAGGCTCCGCCAAGTTGTGGATAGCTTGTGAACTCTGACGGCGACATCAGTGATGGCTGGCCCTCGGCATTGAATCAGCTCACATAGCTCCCATTTTTATTTCTCAGTAATAATCATAGAATGACGGTGGCGTGCGACGTATTCATTACTGAGTGCTGAGAGTTTGAATTGCGATAGCATTAGGTCTTTAAATTGTGGATTCGCGGCTCAGACCTCAGGGCTTCAGCCAGGGCTGTGGCGGACCGCGGTAGCCCACGGACATGTGACTATTGATCACGCACATGAACTTTGATGCCACGGCGGTCGGTCCAGTCGGATGACGATCATCGAGACTCGATCGAAACTCGAACAATCAATTCGTCAATCATTATGAAATTTACTCTTTGCGGGCGATCATCGAATATAGCAGCACCAATCGTCGCAACAAATATCGATATGGTTCCCCAGTTATGCACGTCGACCGTTATCGGCTCACCTGCTGTCGAGCCGGCGGAAACTCCGCATAAACAACGATCTTGAGACTTGAAGCCCCGAGACCTGGTTGGCAAAAACCTGAGCTGTGCCCATCATCTACATTGGCCAGTACTAGTAGTACTCCGAGACTCTAGAGACGCACAAAGGATTGTATAAACCCAGATTGGTTCCTCAATTGCCTCAATCGTTATTACTCCGTCGCAAATGTCCACAAAAACTCCCAACCTTCGCCAGCTTGCAGATATCATCAGCAAAAATGTTGACATTATAGACAGCATGGGCAAGAAGGCTGGGGTTGACCACCCGTCTATCGATGATATTTACGATGCCGAAAGCTCAGCAGAAAAATTCACAACCAAGCCTGAAGTGTCTGAAGCGGCACTATTAGCCATCTCCGCCGCTTCACAGTTGCTGGCGACACTGCGACTTCCCGGATTGTCAATCTTTGTTCGCGCCAATGCGGTGAGTAGCATTTCGCGGGTTGGTGATGATACGATCCTGGCCTGAATCTCCTTCTCACCTACAGTTTCACATCCCCTCCGCACT
>JADNYI010000299.1:0-39874 GCA_015501065.1 Infundibulicybe gibba
GGAGGATCCAGTCGCCGGAACAGGAGTTGTAGGGTTTGATTGCCCAGATGATAACACACAGGTGGATGAGAACGAGACACCAGAACATGAACAATATCAGTTGAGAGAATGGGATTGATTGCTTGAATACAATTACAGGGTTCAACGGTTGAATGACACACTATCGTCAAATGACACAGAACAGTCAGTCGGTTCATGCTAAGCATTCAACCACATAGAAACCTTTGATACTTTATAAGTTGACTCTATATAGTACCATCTAAATACTGTTCGAAGGATTTTTGAAAATACTAACTACAGGGATGCGTATAACATCTACTAAAGGATTGCCTGTGTAAGGGCATAAACACCACCGAAAATAGGCGTGAGAACAGTGTGTCATCTGCCGATATTTGTGGTTTTCCGCCCTCAATAACTCTCCCCCCAGAGCTCACTGCATACACCTAGAATTAAGTTCAAATTTGATTTATAGCTATGTAATAAGGTGTTTGAATGGAATATAAAAAAGGATTTTGGGATATTGATGTAATGGTTGTGAAACTCGACGGGTAACAAACATTGTGTCGTTCAGCTGTTGGACCCTGTACTACCATTGAAATTATATGACGGTGGCGTGATGGATGCCGCCATAGGTTATGCAGTCTGAATACAACAGTCACCATTTGAATTCAGCCACCACTGTTCGGGCTCAATCTTCACTGCTGGAATTCACCATTCGAATTCAACCACCACCGTTCGAATTCAATCACCACCGTTCGAATTCAACCTCCACTGTTGGAATTCAAAATTCAGCCCCCACCATTTCAATTCACTGTTTGAATTCAGCCCCCACCGTTTGAATTCACTGTTTGAATTCAATCACCACCGTTCAAATTGAACCCCATCACTTCAATTCGCCATTCCAAATAACCCCACTATATCTCCACATCCTTGCATACCGGGGAATAAAACATCTGCCGTCTCTTGCCAACCATCCCCATAATAACCTCCTCATCCGCTCGCTTCACAGCTCCAGCACGGTAGGTCAATATTCCCTTGCCAGGAATGATCTCCATCAGCGTGTCCAGCCAACATGCACTGCCTCAGGAGTCCTTGTCTAATATAGGGAATAGCAGCCGAATCGATCCCTCATGGGCATGTTCAATTAAAGATGAAAGTATTTACAACCATCAGGATGTAGAGTGCAAGATGTCGGGATAAGGTAGAATATACTGTTTGTACTTTATGGTGGGGAGGTCCGTTTTAGATGGGTGTAGGCGGGTGTGTAAAATACAAAATTTAAAATGAGAGAGCAACAAGAACCTATACTGTTTCCTTGCGTATTCTCTTGCTTCTTCTTCTATCCTCTCCCATGTTCATTGAATCTGATTGGGCTTTGTTTTCCGTGCTAATTGAATCCGGCTCTGCTTTGCATTTTGGTGTCCATTTTCCGGTGATAATATCTTTCACCGAGACTGTGGGATCACCCAACATGGCCGTGCCATAAAAAAAGCGTCTTCGAGGTCGATCGTGGGGCCGGGCTTTAGCCAATTGACTTTGAAAAGATAGTCTTCGTTCATATTTACAGATAAATCAAATCCGAAAAAATCGACAAGATGTCTGGCAACGATTCTTGCGAGCTTGCTCTGGTCTTTTGTTTTGGTATCCTGTTCAATTACTTTTTTGACGCTCTTGGGTTCAGCTTGGACAATGTATTCCTTGCGGTAAAGCACCATCCGACAGAGCGCCTGTATGCATTTCCTGTAGAATTCTAAAAGCGACTATTAGGCGGTCTTTCTTAGGGGGAAGAATGTAACAGGTACTTCTGTGCGTGTGTGTGCAAATGACATTACACATCATCATGCAAAGCGTCATATAGACGCTGATGTGAGATGTATTCGTGACTTTGAATGTAATAATACATAATCAGCAGGAGCCGGCACAGCACACCTGCCAACACACCGAAGAAGACGTAATACAAGAAAAATCTGGTCGCACCCACCGCGCCGCTGTCCGCGCGGGCGAGTAGCCTGGTGATGAAGATGTAACATATGTATTGCCCCGTAGTGCCCCACATCATGAGCTTGCACCGACCCACGAGCTTGATGAGCACAAGCCTGAGGAAGGAGAAGAGGATGTATGAGACGGAGTTGCATGTGGCGGGGGGGCACGCAAGGTTGTTGGTGTCATGAACCTCCTGTCTGACAAAACCAACACCCGCCCACTCTCCGAGACTCCTGATGCACCCGATATTATCAAGATCGACATACCGGAGTGAAATGCTTTCACCTTAAATTGAACATGCCCGTGAGGGATCGATTCGGCTGCTATTCCCCATATTAGACAAGGACTCCTGAGGCAGTGCATGTTGGCTGGACACGCTGACGGAGATCATTCCCGGCAAGGGAATATTGACCTACCGTGCTGGAGCCGATTTGGCGAGTATCCCTTCCATATTGGCAAGGGAATATTGACTAATCATGCTGTTGGAATTTGTCGGCAATGAGGAGCATGCATAATTATTTACAACGTAATTAGAAATTAGAAATTGAACGGATGTAAGATGAGCGGGTGAGTGTGGTACAGGGTTGATTCTTTTGCGAGGGAAGGGGTGGGGGGGCATGGATCAGGGCTGTGGTTGCGGGGGGGGGGGGGGGAGGGGGGGAGGTGAGGCACGGGAATGGGTATAACACGTCTATCAGGGAACACATGGTATGACACGCCGACGGAAGATGGGCATGTGGGGAAGAATATAAAATGGAGGATGGATCAATTGGTTGGGGATAAGCTCAGATAATGACGATGATGACAGAGAAGAAGTTTGCGAGGCTCAAACGATGGAGGAACATAGTCAGTGAGTAATGGACATTATTCTCAAGTGGATTGAGGGCACTAACAAAGATATATAAGCATACTTCAAATCAAAAGAATATACTATCAAGGAAGGAATGGAGTAAGTGTTGTATTATTTGATTGTGGGGTAAATTCATAGAGATTTGTAGGATTTTCGTGAAACCAGAAAAATCACAAATCACGGATCGGACAGAAGAGGCGGCGCACCAGTTCTGGAAGGCTCGGATCTTGGAGCTTCGAGGGGAATCACCGCCGTGGATGAAAGTCCAGTGGTATTATTCACCATCTGACATCCTAGCGCTGGTTGGCACTCCACAGAGGTAAGTGTGTGGAGTTGTATAAGATTTGGATTGATGGTTACATTGTTCACGAAGTCTTCAAATATACAAACGCTTGGGAAACACTGAACTGGTATTGTCAAACATGACAGATATTATTCTGGTGGCATGTTATGTTGGTATGTGGATGATTGATGTCTTCAGGATGGGGGATTGATGTCAAGATGAGATTCGGTGGAAATCAGGCATTTCAACGAAGCGGAAATATCTGGAGAAAGGATCAGACGAGGAGACTGGTACTATCGGATGGAGTTGAATGGTGGGGTGATCAAGGGGAGTGGTTTGATTTATGATAATGGGGGAAAACTAAAGAAATCAACAGGAAGTTCCGGTTGCCTCAAATTGTTGCGGTAAAGTGTACAATGCGGATTTGGACAGGCAACGATATTGCGATCGTTGTTGCGGGTGGTATGATGAAAAATGCATTGGGCCAGGGCGTGAAGGGGAAGAAACAAGGGGATTGTTGGGATTCTCGAAGATGCCTTATATTCGGGGATATGGGGGGTATGAGGAAACAGGAGATTGGCAAATAGTTGGATCTGGAATGATCAAGACCGAGGCGATGAGATTGATTGAGGAAGGGGGGGAGATGAGTGGATTATGGACGGAGCTGGTGGAGCTAGCGGATGAGGGGGTTATCATGGGGATGGTTGGTAAGAGATGGCAAATATTTTATTGCCCGGTATGCAAGGATGTGGAGATATAGTGGGGTTAATCAGAATGGCGAATTGAAGTGATGGGGTTCAATTTGAACGGTGATGGTTGAATTCAAACATTGAATTGAAATGGTGGGGGCTGAATTTTGAATTCCAACAGTGGAGGTTGAATTCGAACAGTGATGATTGAATTCGAACGGTGGTGGTTGAATTCGAACGGTGGTGGTTGAATTCGAACGATGGTGATTGAATTCAAATGGTGAATTCCAACAGTGAAGATTGAATTCAAATGGTGGTGGCTGAATTCAAACGGTGACTGTTGTATTCAGACTGCATAACCTACGGCGGCATCCATTATTTATTTATTCGGTCATAGTATCACGACCTCCTCGAGGACAACCATGTTAATATTCCCTTACCAAATATGGAAGGGATACCAGTATGAGCACAAACTTACGCTTTTGGGGTAGGTCTGATCGGTTTTCCATTTAAACATGATTGACATATCGAGAAGTTCTCAAGAAGCGAGCCCCCTCAAGATACCGAGATCGATGAACGAGGGTTAACGATGATATTGCCAGTCCCCCCATTCTTCCTCAGCCTACCATTGCCCTTCAACACCACTGCAACGCCTAACAACATCGAACCTATTTCTACTAGAGGTGACTGAACGAGATGCAATTGGGAGGAGGGCCCATGACCGCAACCGAGTGATGGGGGCAACTCAAACATAAGGCAACACATACTGCCAGTGGCTGATTTGGCGAGTATCCCTTCAATATATTTGGGTTGGTAATTTTGGCCCCACAGCACATTGGATATGTATGCAGCCAATTTGGTGGGTATCCCTGCCATATTTGGCAGGGGAATCTCAACCTCCACCATTTCAACTCACTGTTTCAATTCAAATTCAACTCACCATTTCAAGTCAACCACCAGTGTTCGAATTCAACCTTCACCGTTGGAATTCACCGTTTGAATTCAACCTACACCATTGGAATCCAACCTCCACTGTACACTCTTGCCTCACTTCCCCCTTCCACCATCGCAATTCAACCCCCCACTGTTTCAATTCACACCGTTTCAATTCAACCCCCACCGTTTCAAACATAATTCAACACACTACGCATATCCTGTCAAAGATGCCCATCCACTTGGCTTACTATCCAGCACCTCAAGGCTTCTTTCTGGAAAGAAAAATACTGATCCTATCCTCCCGGGTGTTGTTTTATCCCCGCTCTTCATCAATCCAGGAGTCCAATCCGACACGCAGTGGTACAGCCTTCCAGATGCGAATAGGCACACTGACCCAGGCCTGTAACTTTCCACCTTCTGTTCCATTAACTATCCAAATTTACATTACCAAAAACATACCTTAGCTTCGCATTCAACTGTGGGATAACCATACAACCTCCTTCATAATTTCCAGCCCCAAATGATGCCGTTGGTCCACATCCTTCCCGCTTGTCCCGATGCAACTCCACTTGCAACTTATATACTATTGCTCTTCCAATCCATGGCCCTGGATCTGCAGCCTCCCATATTCCTGCAGCAAATGCCTTTTCATACGTCTTGAATACCTCTGGCATTAACACACTGAACATAACTCCAAGGCTCCGCGCAATCATTTCACTTTGCCTATAGAAGCATCGGATTTGCGTCAACCCGGCTGAAGTTCTTGTGAAATCAGATGATAGCGACATCCTCTGCTACCTATTAGTCTCATACTAGAACATCTCATTTCATTTCTCACATACCCCATTTGGATGCCCCTGTTGATGCCAGCCTTGCACCAGGTGATATGTCCCGCATCTTTCCCGAATTTTTCCATCTAGTTTACCTTCCTTTTCATATTTCATTTCTGTTCGCCTCCTCGGATGCCGTTGGTTTTTTGTTGGATGGATCGGCGGCAACACCGATGCCAACTCCTGCACAGCCTCCACATATTTTTGACACAGCTCACGCTATATTCTGCTCAGAATACCGAACCCTCATCTGAATTTATCACATACATCGAGTCCATCCCAATGAACCTCTCTCCCGTTCTTAATTCCCTCTTTCAGGCCTTCTTTCGTACGGTTTTCATATTGCTTCGAGTAGCATTGTGTCCCGCCCTAAGCAATTTGATTATTTCATCTCGCCCAAAACATCTCGGCCTACAATTTCATCCACCTATTTTGACGCCGTCAAATTCAATTCACCAGGTCCCCCCAACCACTTACCCATCTTTTGGCTAGGTAAAAGCACAGAGGCTCCCCGTCCTTGTCCACAAATCTCGCCGAAAATTCTTGAGGTCTCTGGCCTTCCAATCGTTTACAAATTTCTTTCAATTTCACTCGTGTATCCCCGCGCTTCAATGGATGCTCAAGGTCTTTCATCTGAAAGTCAGTTGTAAAAATTGGTGATTCTTCCTTGTAATTCTTCGTCTGGTCACGGCATATCTCCAGGAAGGTGTTCTGTAATTCCTTGTCTGAAAGGAGCGGTCCTGGCTTCGACCTACTTGGCCGTGGAACCATGGTATCTGATTTGGCCTTGTCATATTCAAATGAGAATGAAAGATCGACTGGTAAATGATATGAAAACCTTTGTTCTTCCATTTGAACGGATTATTCTTGCTTGCTTCTGCGTTCTATAAGCCTGAATGTGAAGTTCATCTACCCTGGTCCCAGTCATTCTCTATATCCACTTACCGGCATTGGTGATATAAGATTCCAACGGAGCAACATTTTTGTTTCTTTGTTAGCCCGTGTGATGTCTAATTATGTAAGCAATACGCGCTTTGGTCATGCTCTGTTGACCGTTTCTGCATATCAACTACAATTATGCCCCGGCAAAGACGAGAAAGGACTGGTCTGACTGGGGATCGCTTCGAGATCTGCGCACATACGTGTAAGTGCGGAGACGCTAGTACGTCGCGGCGGCCGGGGGGGCTCAAGAATTGCCCAATTTTCAAGACGTCCGGCAATAGTGCAAAGCGCCACAGCCTTACTGGCGGACAACACCCAGATTGTGATGGGGGATGCCCAGCGCACAATGAGTCGGAGGATCAACAGCTTGTTCGTGAACCAACGCTCGAGGAATGGAAAAGATGGGCGGCATCTCTGGCGACCCAATACCCGGATTTGGTGAATGAAGTTCAGGCGAAATTGAAATTGGAGAAGATAGGAGTGGGTGGAAGCGACAGCGGGGCAGGGGATGATTTGAATGTGGATTTTTATGAAGAGGAAGGACCAAATGAGGAGGGAGAAGCAGGGATGGGAGGGGGAGACGAAAGTGCCGGGGGGGAGTCACCACCGGGGACAGGATCTTCGATTATAAGCAAGATCGGGTTGGATCCAGTGGAGGGGGGGAGTGGGAGCATCCCGAGGTCACGGGGCGGGGATCGGGAAGGAGAATTGAAGACAACTCCAGATTGTAGGGAGTAAAATTTCATGCGTGGAATGATTTTAACTGATTTATTTGCAAGTTCCCATCAAATTATCACTTCTTGACGATTTGAAAGTGGTTTTTGTTCCTGACCCTAGTAGAGCGGCGAATCGTTCGGAGAGCGTAGAAGGACTCCTGACGTGGTTCGAACTCAGGTTGACCAAAGAACGATACAAGGAGATCTTGGAAGATTTTGGGCAATATATCACCCCTTCAAAAAACGAGGGGCATTATTGGATTCATGAATCTGTTTGTGTTTATGTTGTTGATTGATCAAGATGGTGTTCTGACGAGTATTTGTGTAGCTTCTGATGGTTTTGGGTCCCGATGGAGAGGAACCAGAATTTGATTTGTCTGTTATTCCATGGCGGAAATTCCGGGAGTGCATGATTCAGGGAAATTGGGAACAGTATAGTGAGCTCAAGGATGCGAATGTGGTATTTTGTGGGGTAGATCTTACTATCGACTTTATGTGAGTAAAAGTTTTGAATTTACTGTGTTGCTGATGAAGAATATAGGGGTCGGTCCGGATATGGCTTCAACCGGAATAATTTTGATCCGTTCTTGAGTGGGATAGGGGAGTTGAAGAAGAGGTGTTTTGTTTGGCCGGATGCGGAGGATATGCTAAGGAATGGGAACAAATACTCATTGGCACGAAACCTGCACGAAATACACCCGACAACATATCCGATCTTTTTTACGGTGACACCGGGAGTAAGACCAGAAGAGTGGGAAGATGTTGGGAAACTAGGAGTTGTGTTGAAGCGTTCGTTCAGCGAGACATCAAATCATGTGGTGATTCCACAGAATTTCCAGGGGAAATGGGAGGATCTTGCTGAAAAGGAATCTGACAGCGCTGAGCTTTATGAGAGGATTGGGCTGAGTGCAGCATGGTATGGGCAACGGTACAATACGTGGGTGGAGGAATATGGGGAGGTTCGAGTATTCCTTGCGGGAGGGTCGATTGTGAGTCGGATCTGGACGAAACCAAAAAGAGCGGATGCGTTGGATTTTGTGCAGGTGGAGAAGCTACTGACACTTTCAGATCTTACAAAACAGTAAGTAGGGAGTATCTGGTGATTAAAAACATGTACTGAAAAAGGGTTGCAGTCATCGGCAAGATAGTTGGGTGAACAATGAATATCAGATGTATAGAGATGGGTTAGAAGGGATCACAGAATTGGATCACTTTGTGATGTGGACGGTGGAAAGGCTGTTGAAGATAGAGGAGAGAGGGAATGAGGGGATAGAAAGGATGTCGGGGCTGCGAGTGTTCTGTCGGATGGACATTTCGGTCTTCCAGCAGTCGGGGGAGTGGTGGTACTATGTGAACGAGATTGACCGGACGCACAACGCTTCGCTGTTTGCACGGGGGGACATTGGTATGGCCAGAAATGTTGCGCGACAGGGTTTGTCAGCAATGAGGAGCATGTATAATTATATTTATTTACAACATAATTAGAAATTAGAAATTGAATGGATTCAAGATGAGCGAGTGAGTGTGGTGCAGGGCCGATTCTTTTGTGAGGGAAGGGATGGGGGTGTGGATCAGGGTTGTGGTTGTAGGGGAAGTGAGGCGCAGGAATGGGTATAACACGTCTATCAGGAACACATGGTATGACATGCCAACGGAAGATGGGCACGTGGGGAAGAATATAAAATGGAGGATGAATCAGTTGGTTGGGGATAAGCTTGGATGACGATGATGATCGCAGATGAATTTAGGAAGGGATAGTAATGGTGCATTGGAACGGTGAATTGAAACGGTGAGTTGAGATGGAAATTGAATTTCGAATTCCAACAGTGGAGGTTGAATTGAAACGGTGGAGGTTGGATTCAAACAGTGAACTTCAACAGTGGAGGTTCCAACTGTGAAGGTTGAATTCCAACGATGGTGGTTGAATTCAAACAGTGAATTCAAACAGTGACGATTGAATTCCAACGGTGGTGGTTGAACTCCAACGGTGACTGTTGTATTCAGACTGCATAAACTATAGTGGCATGCGTGATTTGGTCATAACGTCATGACCTCCAGGATGTGATCGTACTACCCTCCAGGCCACAGTGCCACCCCACAATTCGTTCACCTGTTTTCCAACAGTGAGTCAGATATAGCTACATGCAAACCGTCAAAAACATCATGCATTAAGCCTGGACGACACCTTCCCATCTGGTCAACCCAACTCCATTGTTCAGATTGAGTTTTATTGTTCACATTTTTGTCATGGAGCCATCAGTGTCTTGATCAAACCCCACTGTTGCAATCAAGCCCCATCGTTCAGACCCAATACATAATCTTTCTAATTCAGTCTCCGCTGGCACCTTATACAACCCTGCTGCATCACCTCGTCTTGCATCAACACCACCATGTCTGATGGCAGTGGTTCTGAGGCGTCTGACGACGGCTACATTTCCACCAAGGACCTCGAGACTGACAGGCACTTCCGCGCTGCGAATGCCGTCAATACTGACGGCGTCATCATTCAGCCTGGAAAATTGTAAGCTTTCAATCCAATTCCGAAATCCCATCCCAATGTCCTAATTGATCTTCACCAAAGTTACAGCGGTCGACACACTGTTACCAACAAGTTCATCATTGGAGCCGTCATTGAGATCCGTGGATGTGCAGACAGTGCAGCTCAAGCACAGACGACTCGCAACATTTTACAAGCCGTATGTCCCTCCTGTTCACCAGCACTTATGGCGATCTCTTATTTGATTTCAGCGAGCGCCCAATGCCTGGGCCTGCCTTCTTCTGTTCAAGGGCAAGCACTCCGTCGCTGATCAACAGAGCCTTGACAACATGTATGGATTCCAACCACCCCCAAAACCCACTCATCAACTGGTTGATAGTATCAATGAACTCAACCTCCGCTTGATCCCTGATGATGATGCCTGTGAGATTTTTGCCACAATGTCGTGGGAGTGGACAAGGATCGATAGTATGAATGGTATCAACGCTCCCATTGTTAATGATCTAAATCATTACTCAAATCGTTGCAAGGTCCAATCACCAATATCATTTTCACAACCCCAGTTGGGCCACCGCCAGGGTTACCTGAAAATTATCTTTTTTGCCGGTGAGGGAATTCCTGCTACTTCAGTAGGGGGTCTTATCGCTCAGTATGGGAATCAGCTATGTTGTCAATGACTCACGTGCTGGGGTCCAGCTGTGGTCAGCCGTCCGCCCCAATGAGGACCCCGCGTGGCCATGCCAAGTGAATGATGACATTTGCAGCAAGCTCACGAGTTGGAGGAGCCCCAACAGAGTACTGACGGTCATGCGGTTGGTCAATGATCTAGGGGATCTGCATCCAGACACCCCTCAAATTATTAGGGATACGTTGGAGAACGAGTCGGAAGGGGAGATCCCTGATGATCCAGAGGGGATGCGAGACCTCGAGGATTATGATTATGCTAATTGGGTCTTGGAAAATGATGGGGATATGAACCAACTGGGTCACGATGGACCTCAGGCGGAGGTCTAGTAGATATGGTGCCATTCCCCCTCATGTCATCCGTCAATAAATAATACATCAATCACGTTTGTCACTTTGGAGGTCGCGTGATTTGTTGAGGTGCTGAAGCTTAGCCCCTTGCCAGTGCACTGCAACGACCCTCGGGAAGTTAGCAGGCCATCCTCAGGTTCAAATCACTCTTGTATCAGTGTTCTCCCTCCAATTGATTATGAAGACAGGCATGGACAGCTCCAGTGATCAGGAGTGTGAAATCAGCCATCTTCTATTAGATGCCTTGAAAGCGGCCATTGGCAGTGATGATGACCAAGTGGGCACCAGCGATGACGAAGATTACAAAATCAGCAACATTATGTTGGGTAACCTGGTAGTAGCCATTGGCAGTGATGATGACCAAGTGGGCACCAGTGATGACGAAGATTACAAAATCAGCGACATTATGTTGGATAACCTGGTAGTAGCCATCGGCAGTGATGATGACCAAGTGGGCACCAGCGATGACGAAGATTACAAAATCAGCGACATTATGTTGGATAACCTGGTAGTAGCCATTGGCAGTGATGATGATGAGGTTGCTCCCTCCCCCAAATCTTATCTCATATTTTCATCACATTTCCTAGATGGTTATTGACGATGCGGTATAATAATTTGGTTGTTGGGTCTGTTTATAGATGGACTAATAATTTTTAGGGTGAAGACGAGAATGATAGCGACGCTGCCTTGAATCTAAGTAGTAGTAGTGACAGTAGTGCCCGGATGGGACATAGTGTGCGGCTCCAGGGATCACAATTGGCTCCAAATCGAAAGAAATCACATAGAACAAGGCCAACGGAGGATATGGATACACAGTCATCGCCATCTTCTCCCTCGCACGAGTCATCGTCCTCATCCTTTAAGCCAGAGGAGCGACGGCCAGCATTAGTGGCCGATCGCAACACTCCATCCCAAGAAGCTAATCTCGGTCAGTTTATACGTTGGCACTGGACAGATCAATTAATTAATTATATCGCTATTTAGACTTTTGGATGTTGAACCCACTAATACTCCAAGCGGCTATAGAAGAACTTACAACGCTCAAGGACAAGGTCTATATTGGGGGTACTATCCTGGACTTTTGGCTGTGGAAGCATTGGTTGGATCTGCATCGGCCTACAGTCTATCTGGAGACTGTGTGGCTCCAAAGCAACCGCAAAATACCTGACCATGAAGAGATAACCACTTTCCGCAGACGCATGAACCTCCCCCCACCGGACAGACCCTGCCCCCTGCACCCAGCTATTGGGGTGGCTCATTTTCAGCAACACTACTTTGTGCTTTATTTCCTCCCAGCCAGAAAAACGATCCACGTACTTGGTCAAGAGCCCATGTCAAACAAATCTAGTCTTCATGGTTTACAAACTTGGAAACGATGGAAAGGTGACATGATATGGGCAAATGTGTCCAAGCTCATGGGTTGGGAGAACATCAATATGGAGCAAGTTATCTGCCAAAATTGGGAACAAAATGGCTATGACTGTGGCGTTGATGCCATTCAGGTGAATTACCATCTACTTGATTGTTCTTATTCTTATTTAATGATTTATACAAGGCCATTATCAATATCTGGATGGCTGGATTCCAAAGCGCCTACCAGAAAGAAACTGGACCATGGGTGGTACCCAAGATGCTATGCGGCCACTTTCTGCGGAAATTCCTAGTGACTGGGGTATGGAATTGGGTAACAGATGGCTTGGCAAGGTGCTTGGCTGAAATGAACCGTGACCCTACCTGGATTGGGAGATGCGGCTTTACCTGGGTTGACGGCGTCACCAAGGGTCTTGAAGACACTATGCGAGATACAAGTATTATGCACGGCGTCCTGAAGAACCTGGATGAAGCAATGAGGAAGTGTGATGCGTGTAATGAAGTCGGACACCCACCCGCCAGCACGATACCAAAGCCACATCCGTTGGCAATTGGTGATCCCCCACAGAAACAGGTGGCCCCCACGCCACCCCATTTGGTGACTGATGGACATTCCTTGGTCAGACCCCCTCGGCGACAGGTTCCCCCAGATATCATGATAAAAACAAAGGATGGCCTGCGGGCTAAGAAGGCCCGCCTGGCAAGATATTTGTTACCGGAGACAAACGAGGGTGATGATTCAGAAGAAGAAGTGGATCAAGATCTAGAATTTGAAACTGAGTTACCTGTTCAAGAGAGTGGGAAACTAGTACAATCAGTGGTAAAAGATTGGAGCCAGCGCACTCTTGGGCGTTTTCCAAGACCCCCACCTCCCATTTTTCCACCACTTCGGGCATTAGGGGGACTCTGGAAATGCTTTGACCGGTTGTACGATAGCTACCACTTTGGTCCCACACTCGAGGCTTACCAAGAACCAACCCCTGATCCTAGTATGCTGCAGGATGCCGGATTGATCTATATTGCCAATCATCTCCTAACGGATGGATGGTCTCAATTCAAGGATTATGGCTGGAGGATACTTCCAGGGTTTAACCATATGTTTCACAGCCGTCCTCCGTGTATGGTTGCTGAACATATGTTGTCTATTGTGCCTCCGATTAATTCAACTAGGCCAACCAATCTCGAAAACCATGGCCGGGATGGGCGACGTATTGTAGTGGAGGATCAGATCACCATGGGAGTGGCTGAGATGCTGGAAGATGATGATGATCCACACAGTATGAGTTTTCTAACTGGGGAAACGAAATCTGGAAAGTACATCCATATTGATCTAGAGCGGGACCAGGTTTTTCCGAAGGAATTCACAGTCACCTTTGATATCGACAGTATTATCTGGGTCACTCGACTTCCCAAATTTAACACAGCGGTCAATGTCCACACTGCTCCCGCCATACGGGAGTTTGCTCCAATACAAAAATCAAATCATGCTTATGTTGAGCTCCTTGTACCCCAGACAGAGGCCGATCAAGTTGGAGGGCGGGAAGAGTGGTATACGCTTCGGTTTCCCCTAAGCAGGATCCCACATATTCGCTTTGGTTCCATTGGTGGACATTCCAATACCATCAATATCTACCTATTCTTCCCCCGGATGACCCACCAACATTCAACGACAAAATGGTGGGCTACCAATGTCCCAAAATACCTTCAGGATATCTTCTGGGCGAAAGTAGTCTTGGTTGCCATGACCACCGTCTTGAATGATGTATATCATCCATATCTGGGGAATAACAAGGATCATATTCAGTTCAAGCAGAATAATAAATCGTCTGGGGGCACTATGCCATTTCGTGCGGGTAGCTTTGAAAGCTTACTCGGGCAGATGGCTACAATTGTATGTTTACTCATTACAGACCACTGTTCGTATTCACTCATCCCTGCTAGGTGGAGAATGATGACCAGAATTTGGGCCAATTTGGTTCACATTTCTACGTGGCTGAAGTCAAGGGCTGCAAACACTACACAAAAGTTATCACAGGGGGTGATGGCACGGACATGAGTGCTAGTTTGGAAGAATCTCGTCAGCACTTTATCCGAGAGTTTCCTGCACTCTCTTGGGAAGATATGACAGACCGGAACCGAGGTGAAATGTATTGCGATATTGGAATTACCATAACACCAGAAAATTCATCCCAGGCATTGGTGGGCTTGTGGAAGCTGGACTGGCTGGAAGCCTCATTTGGAGCGTCTGGATATCTCTCTGGTAATCTTCACAGAATCAATACCATGGACCTGTACGGGTCTCTACAGGCAGAGATGCGCCAGAGCCACAGTGAACGGTCACATGTTATCTTTCGCAGTGCTTATAATCTGGCCTATGAAGTTATCCGGACTACGAGCAACGATCCAACATTGTTTACGGACAGGGATGCATATAACTTGGAGCCACACTATGTGGATCAAATTCAAAATGTGCTCAACATTTACAAGGACACAGGTCAAAATAAGTCGTATGGCATCCGAGATGAGTATCGGATAGGGGGACAAGCTCTGATGACAGTGATGGGTGAGATACACAAGCAGGTAATGATTGGCTCCCTAGCTTGGGATTAAACTAACAGCTGGTTTAACTAGGTTAGAATACTCATAGATGCCCAACCAATGATATGGATACCATCCTCGCTCTGGTTTGAACTGTTGTCAAGACGAATCCAGGCACTGTTTCATGTCCAGTGTTATTTGGTTAAAGCCAAGGCGGATAATCTTGGCATCATGACAGGAATTCTCTCATTCTTGACACAATCAACGATCTCAACACCAAAGATGGTGCAGCCGTATGTTAATGAGGCTATGGCAGTACTTCGATACAAGAATGTGGTCAGCACATTTGGAATGATGTTCCTCCATGGCCTGGACCTCACAAAGGACCCCTGTCTGGAAGAGGTGCATGCTGTTGACCCACTGGCCATCCTGGGCCTTCTTGGTGTCAAATTGCCAACCAGGCGGGCGCGTTTAGTACTTGAGAGCCCAAATGCACTGGATCTACTCCCGCTCGGGCCAAGACCCTCGTGGAAGGAAATAAAGGAGTGTATCGAGAAAAGTCCATATAAATTGATAGAGCGGCCCAAGGTGCCAGAAGAATGGAGGGGTAGTGGTCATTCCCCAGTGTTGGCTTCCGCCATCTATGTTTTCAAACTATTCACACACCACCTCTGGGCGTCATTGGGAGAGAAGTGGATTTACCCAGATGCTATACACAATCCAGGAACTTTAGAAGAAGCACTGGAGTTGTGGACATTGAACTCGGCATTTGGCCGGCTGAGAAATGTCAAATTTATAGCATCTAATGCTGATTTGCATGGACCAGTATCTGGGATTAGAGTCAAGAGCTTTGAGGCAAGACGGGAGATGTACTTTCCACAAACAATGAACAAGACAAAGGGGATATGGGAGACATTACGGGAGAACGGGTATTTCTCTAGTTACCACAAGGAATGCGGAACGCTGGGTCCATCAGGAGCACAAGAGTTATATAAACTGCTGGGCAGTTTCCTAACGCATTGCGAGGTCCTTCCGAATAGCTCGAGGTCAGTTGCTTTGGAAGGTGGGCAGCTGGGAAAGGTGTGGGAGATCGCTGGAAATAATGTGATTATGGTGACAAATTCTGGGATGTACAAGTTGGAGGGGATCGGACAGAAGGGGAGGATTAATTCCTCTACAAGGAGGGGTCCAACACACCGGACAAGCAAGCAATTTCAAGAGCGCATCATGAAGGATCAGGGGTTTCCACCTGAGATTGCACAACGGGCAATCAATATCTCAAGGAGGAAGGCACGATCGGGAAAGTCAAAGAACAAGAGGATACCGCCAAAGAAATCTGATCTCCCCACTCCTAGTGGCGACGAGAGTCCACCAGCTGATAGTAGTGATGAGAGTCCACCAGCTAATAGATATTCAAGTGATGACTCTAATTAATTAATTGAGCCTTCATTCCATACTTTCTCTTCATCTCCACAAGATATTCTGGTACGTTGATGAGTTGGACCAGGGCCATGCTGGATCTTTGCAACTTGGCAGTGTTGAATCAATTGGACCAGTGTTGGAATTGTCAGAGCACCATTTACTGACGCCTTATTGTACTTCTAGCTTATTCAGAACACTCTCCAGTCTCTTTCAACGGTCAATGTTTGTTTCAAATGATGGCTTGGCAGCGTTGGATCAATTAGGCCAGTTTTGGAATTGTCAGAGCACCGTTCATTTACACTCCAATATACTTCTAGACTGTTCAGAACACTCTCAGGCTTATTTCAATGGTCAATGTTCATTTCAAACGGTGGCTCTGCAGCGTTGGATCAATGATACTAGTGTTGGAATTGTTGGATCACTGTTCGTTTATGCCCTATTGTACTTCCAGCCTATTTAGAACACTCTCCAGCTTATTTCAACGGTCTAGGTTTACTTCAAACACTCCCCTTTGCATTGCTGCAGTCAAGCTGTCACACATCACATCTTGTCACACACAGTGGGCTCAACAGCAGGCCTACCCATCCCTTAGCATACTTGGGGATATAGTAATTGATAGTATTAATTTTTGGATATTTATATGGAGGTGCCTATATAGAATGCTTGATTAATGCTGATCTTCAGGAATGGCAGGGGATATTCATTTCAGGGAGGGTTGTGGCGATCAAGAGTGAGCGAGGCACGAGGGAACATATTGATCATTGTCTTTGCGACGGCACGTGGTTTTAGAATCTCGCCACTTGTCTCCTCACCGCAACCATGCAGCGCCTCCAAGGCCTCAGCGTATATATTTTCTTCTTTGAATGCATAGAGTAGGAGGTCGGTTTTCGCCTCTCTGTCTTAATGTAGAGATAAAATGCTAATTTCAAATTTTCAACCCTCTTATGCACGTCCAACAACGACCTCCAAGCTCATTGTTGAGTGATGACCAGACATCACGGGTGCTGGGCACAAGGCCCTTAGGTGACAGACAGGTTGAGGGGCTGACAAATAATTTCATGAACGCCAGCGACTTCGAGGTCGCTCAGCAGCATTTGCATTGCAACAGCACGGACCTCAGCAGCAAATATGCTATGGAGATGCACTTATGTTTGAGTTGCCCCCATCACTCGGTTGCGGTCATGGGCCCTCCTCCCAATTGCATCTCGTTCAGTCACCTCTAGTAGAAATAGGTTCGATGTTGTTAGGCGTTGCAGTGGTGTTGAAGGGCAATGGTAGGCTGAGGAAGAATGGGGGGACTGGCAATATCATCGTTAACCCTCGTTCATCGATCTCGGTATCTTGAGGGGGCTCGCTTCTTGAGAACTTCTCGATATGTCAATCATGTTTAAATGGAAAACCGATCAGACCTACCCCCAAAAGCGTAAGTTTGTGCTCATACTGGTATCCCTTCCATATTTGGTAAGGGAATATTAACATGGTTGTCCTCGAGGAGGTCGTGATACTATGACCGAATAAATAAATAATGGATGCCGCCGTAGGTTATGCAGTCTGAATACAACAGTCACCGTTTGAATTCAGCCACCACCATTTGAATTCAATCTTCACTGTTGGAATTCACCATTTGAATTCAATCACCATCGTTCGAATTCAACCACCACCGTTCGAATTCAATCACCACCGTTCGAATTCAACCACCACCGTTCGAATTCAATCACCACCGTTCGAATTCAACCTCCACTGTTGGAATTCAAAATTCAGTCCCCACCGTTTCAATTCACTGTTTGAATTCAACCACCACCGTTCAAATTGAACCCCATCACTTCAATTCGCCATTCTAATTAACCCCACTATATCTCCACATCCTTGCATACCGGGGAATAAAACATTTGCCATCTCTTGCCAACCATCCCCATGATAACCCCCTCATCCACTAGCTCCACCAGCTCCGTCCATAATCCACTCATCTCCCCCCCTTCCTCAATCAATCTCATCGCCTTGGTCTTGATCATTCCAGATCCAACTATTTGCCAATTCCCCATCTCCTCATACCCCCCATATCCCCGAATATATGGCATCTTCGAGAATCCCAACAATCCCCTTATTGCGAAAATATTTTGCGTAGTAGGTGGCCAAGTTTCCCAGCCCAAATATGGAAGGGATACTCACCAAATCGGTTCCCAACAGTGGCGTGGCTCGCGTCTGTCAGCCAATGAATAAGGAGCTAAAATGTTGGAGGGCCGAGCGTGAGCTCAGCCTGGAACGTGGAGACGGGGGGCATGCCGCTCGGGCGGAATCGTCCCAACGAATTGGCTCTTATCCAAGGTGAGGGACTCGACCTCGAATACGGTAGATCAAATAATCAATGTCTTGATGTATAAGAAGTCCCGGAATGTGGTTAAGGCCCATAAATATAAGATACAATCATGATATAGTATGCCATCGCGGGCTGGAGTACTGGTCAAGGAAATTTTGGGGGTGGGAGGGGCAAAAGACGAGTGAAATGGCTAATCGAATCAATGGTGGACGGCGGAGGGAGAAAAAAGCGAAGCGAAACAGATGCTTATCGCCATCCGCTTTGCTGGATGCTGGAGTCGTGACTCACTTGCTCGTCCAACACCTAATGTCCAGCACGGGAGGTTGGTATTCCCCTGCCAAATATGGAAGGGATACCCGCCAAATGGCTTCCCAACATCTCCAGCGCGGTAAGTCAATATTCACTTGCCGGAACGGTGCTCGTTAGCGTGGCCCACACTATTATTATTTTATGGCGGGGAGGTAAAATACGTGATTTAATTCCAGCGTTATTTGTTATAAGATGACGTGCAACTCCAAAACAACAAGAGCAACAAAAACCTATGCTTTTTCCTTGCCTTTTCTCTTGCTTCTTCTCTTATTGTTTCCCAAGTTGATTGAATCCAATTTGGCTACGTATTCCATGCTAATTGAATCCGGTTCTGCTGTGCGTTTTGGAGTCCATGCTCCTGAGATAATATCTTTCACCGGGATTGTGGAATCGCCCAAGATTGTGGAATTCCTCAATAAGGCCGTGCCATTAAAAGCGGAACAAGCGTCCTTGAGGTCGATTGTGGGGCCGGGCTCTAGCCAATTAACTTGGAAAAGATAGTCTTCATGTTTTCCTAGAGATAATTTGAATCCGAAATAATCGACAAGGTGTCCGGCGACGATTCTCGCAAGCTTGCTCTGGTCTTTTGTTTTGGCATTCTGTTCGATTACTTTTTTGAAGCTTTTGAGTTCAGCTTGGACGATGTATTCCTCGTGGTGGAGCACCATTCGACAGAGCGCCTGTACGCATTTCCTGTAGAATTCTAAAAGCGACTATAAGGCGGACTTTCTTTGGGGAGAAGAACGTAACAGGTACTTCTCTGCTTGCTCATACGGACGATATGACACATCATCATGCAAAGTGTCATATAGGCGCTGATGTGAGATGTATTCGTTACTTCGAAACCATGTTCCCGGTCGAACCACCGAGAAATTTCGGTGAGGTGGAGGGTGTCGTACATGTAGATGTGGCCACCACTGGCGTGCGTACCCACCGGTGTATACACCAGGTGCCAGGTACCAGGTGGCATGATCCTGTGCAGGATCAGCCCACGATAAGAGGCAGGAGAGCGATACTCACACGACGCTCCCTGGCTCGGCTACTATGGTATTAACAATGCCACCCTGCTCCTCCCACTTGAGCATCCAAGATGTAACGCTCGTGCCTCGGATAAACAGTTTGTTCATCTCAGTGAGCTCTTCCCGTGTTTTTGCGAGGTCATAGCCGGCCGGCTGGGCAATACCCCACATTTTGCAGCCTTTGCGAATCCGCACGAAGGTCGCAAATCCCTCCGCGTCATGATGTTCAAACGTATGGAACCCACCCGTATGGATCAGCTCCCAGTTCCTCGTGTTCTGAGTGTCCTTCAAACGATAAAGATCCTTCGAAAAGATGTCTTCGAGACTTTGGTAAGCGGGGTGCCCATCGTCCAATGCGCTATAGGGGTTTGGGTCATCAGTATAACAACGGAAAGGTAGGGAACCTACCCAATTATCTCCGGGCTGTCGTTCATGCTTGAAGGGACATCCAGGATGCACCCGATTTCGGAATGTTGAGGGAGCATGCCGAAAAATGTTTCCAGAGAGCCCGGGCGTTGTGGGTGTTCAACATCTGTGGTCCGGTGGCTGGCATCTAAAGGGAGATGAGCGGATGTTGCGACGATCCACTTGAATCATGTACTCACAGTGGATGGAATACGGTTTCTCAGTACCTATCTTGCGATCTACGATGGCATATTCGAGGGAAAAGTCAATTTCTTCGACTTCTGCCGCATTATCAATGACCACAGTTTGGCCGTGCGATAGGTGTTCAAGAGCTTTCCTGGTGAGCGCACGTTTCCGGTTGGTAAAGGGTATGTGGACTATGAACGGAGAATCACGTGAGCCCGGAAACTTGGAGAATCGGTAAACAGCATCTTGATCCTGGGGAGTGAATGTGAGCGACTGCAAATGCAACTGAATGAAGCACATACTGCTGCGAGCATGTTGACCTCTGGGTTTTTAGGGTCTCGAATGAACGGAAGAACCGTCTTCGCACCTCCGGGCCAGGTAGTTACGGGGGCATCTGGCGATAGCTCATTACCGTGAACCGATCGCGCGTAATCGATGGCGCGGGGCTGTGCTTCTGGAACGGGCATTCCGTTGGCGAGTTGGCCACTGGGAGTTGGATGATCGTCGGGGTCAAAAGGAATTAGGTCGTCTAGGGGGGCACGAGACGAGTCCGACTTGGAGCAGCGACGTTGTCGTTTTCTGGGCTTCTCTAGTAAGGGAGAGGAAGGGCCAGCTTTGGGAGGAGGGGTCAGCGATTTACTCCGCCCCTTATTTTTGCGGCGGCATTTCTGGTGGCTCCTGTTGATCTGGTCTTGCCTGAAGCGGCGTTTTGGATCCAAGTCCCTACCGAGGATATATCATTGACGGTGAGGAGTATGAACACAAACTTACGCTTTCGGGGTTGGTTTGATCGGTTTTCCATCTGGGCCCATTTCGACGACAACAATTGCTCTAAACATGATTGACGCGTCGAGAAGTTCTAAAGAGGCGAGCCCCTTAGAGATACCGAGATCAAAAATTTACTCTGTGAGCGAGCTCTTCAGAATAAATCGAGCGCGAGGCCTGGGAACGCGAGACGATAAGACGAGGTTGTTGATTCGACGTAAAAGCGCTGAGTTTTGGGTCCGGTTGCGCAGAGCCCTTCAGAAAAGAAATGGGGGATGGATCCTGGGAGCGTGGGACACCGGTCATATGTAACATATCACGTGGCATGACAGACTGTGGTCAATTGCAAGTCCCTAGGCTCGTTAGACAGGCGTTTACTCTTTCATGACCACGTCTCCTTCTATTCCACTTGTGCTATTTCCAGCGTCCGGGCCATGCTTATGCTCGGTAACTCTGTCCGGGGCATTTCCCCCAACTTTGAGGACTTTTTTTTGAGATGTAGCCACTTTTTGACAAAGTCAGCACGTCAAGAATGGCGGGGAAATTTACTTCCCGCCAAAAACGGCCCCAACCCTCCCAGTCCGCTCGCGAGCTTGCTCAGCCTAGTCATGTGGTCTCATGTTCGTAACGCGGTGACCATCACGCCAGAGCTCGCGAGCGTGACTGGCAAGCGAGTCTAGCAAGTCCCCTGTTCTTCCTCAGCCCGCCATTACCCCTTCAACGTCACTGAAACGCCTAACAACATCAACCATACTCCGGAGTGAGCTCGCTCCCCGGATATTACCAAGATTGACATTCCGGAGTGAGCTAGCTCCCCGGATTGCTATTTGCCCTCCTGTGCCCATCTCATTGCGCTCAAATCAGAAGCGCCAAGTTTTTTCTGCCTGTGAGTTAACTTTCCTGTATTTTCACTTCACCCATTAACAATATTGGTAGGATGCCACAGGGCACTGCTCTATATGTCTTTTACGACAAGGATACTGGGATGTGGTCATCCCCCAATGCACCGGGACTCCGCACACCAGTTCCACCTCCAATAAATATACAGTCAGGGACACCATCGAAAACTTTTGCCAAACCTCAGTGGATGAGTCCCTTGTACCCGTACCTTGGATTCTGGCCCATACACCACCCAACTTCGGCATTTTCTGGACCCATTTTTCGTCGTCTTCACATCACCAATGACAACCTACCGATTGTCAACAACGGCGGCGTGAATTATTCCCTGTCAGAAGAGTTAATAAGGACCTGGGAGCGCCTCGAAAACGCACTTTACGGCTTGATCCTTTTCCTCTTGATGCAGCACAAGCATGCTCAGGACCCCCCGGTCGCTTTTCTCTACCTCCCCCAAGAATGTGGATATAAATCCACCCACTCCCAGGAGAAATACGCCCGTTTCTGTGCTTTCAAAAGTAGGGATGCATTCAAAGGACTTATGGCCGCGACTTCATTTGCCATTGCTCTCAACACAGTGCCGGAGGATGCGGATAGGGTGGAGCCTGGGTGGGTTACCGCGTGCCGGAGTAGAGGCGTTGATCAACAGTGGTTAGATGAACTTCGACGGAGTATAGTGTGTCAATTCGACCCCGGAATGCGTTGCGGTTGTTATGTTGATGGGCGCAATACGACCTGGGCTCACCATTTCCCTGCATTTGTACGTTCCCGGGTACCGGTGTGGATTTGGTGGGGCTTCCAGAATAAACCATCCAAAAATCCATATTTCCCAATGAGTGACCAGGCAAAGGCGGCATTTGATGCTTCTAGTCTGGCTACTTCTAAGCCCTTACCACCAGCATCATTAACGCCACAGTTGATTTATACTGCGAATTTCCACAACGACGGAGGCGAGATTTCTCCGCCTTCCCCGGGCCCATCTACATGCAAACTCGAACACCATTTGCTCAACTATTCATCTTCACAGACATTCCGAGATACTAAACTTCACCGGGGATCACGCCAACGCCGCTCGGAAACAATGGAAGAATTCTACAGTCGCATGATTGATGAGGAGGAGCAATATGACAAGAATGAGGTTCCAGAAGACTATGCTGAGCGGAAGGAAAGGGAGGATAAAGCCCAGCGCGAGGCCAATGACAAGCGGCTTTCCGAGCCGACCTTTGGACGGCCCTGTACCGATGGATACGAAGGCCGGGTGGTGCTACCATGCGGACATTCATTCCCCGCGTCGAGTGGGCCAGCGCATGGAGGAGGGTGGCGCCAGCCGAGAGGGTTTATTACGGTTTCCTGGATGAGTGGGATCTCCAGCTATCCCGCAAGCTCGGTAGTGACTATGACTCCGACTCGAGCATCTCATCCCTCATGATCAGTGCGGACGACATACAGTCGGTTGCGCCGCGACGCAATCCAGGGCCCCTGCCGACGCCGGATCTATCGAAGGCATCTGTGGAGGATGCGAAGTGCATTTATACTGTTGATATCCCTGTGAGCAGGGTGGAGTGCCAACCCCTCGCTGATGTTCTCAACCTTCGTTACGGTTTCGTTGTTCAGGAACCATATTCCACCCACCCCATGATGGAAGTGAGGCGCACTCAAACTCCGGGGTTCCAAACAAATGTAAGGGCGGGAATGACACCCTTCGCCCTCAAAGGCTATGAGGCCGACCCACTTGCTGCGGCGGTTCTTGATTTAAATAATTACATCCTCGACAATACAACAACGAATGGACCTCGTCCGTACGCTTTCCCACCTATATGGGACTTCGGTCCGGACTTGGGCAAATTCGTATTAGAACACCCGAGGTATCAATACCAGAGGGTTGACCGCAAATTGCACCTTATCGGTATCGCCAATACGCCGCTCCGCAAGCAGTGGTATGTTTTAGGTTTATACGATGCATGCGACGTTCTATTTGCCTTCCGGGCTCTCCGCCGTCCTGCAGATGGGCCGACTTCATTACTTGGAATCATCCGCACCCTCCTGTCTTGTGGAATCAAAATTTCAACCCTCAGGTTCCTCTCAGATTTTCATCCTAAGCCGAAAATTCGTCGTGGTCTGGGGCTGGGACACCGCCCCTATAAGCACTGTTTTGACATCCGGGAGTACCGCGCATACGAACAGGCTAAACGTGATATACTAGCAAGTAGCCTAGGCCGTGCAGCACTCATGTCTGGAGGCATCATATGGCGCCTCTCGAGGGACATTGTCAAGCCCAAAACCGTTACAACTGGAGTCTCGGCATCTTCGTTGGAGGGTGGAGGCTCCGTAATTGGAAAGGTTGGCTCAGATTACCTTGTAGATCAGCTGCTCAGTGAGGAGGATGAGGACATCATCTGCGGGGTGTATTATATCTATACTGGTATGTATGCCTGCTTTTTTATGCGCACTGACCAACAAAGATTTTGCGATAGGGATAAAGGATCAAGTCAGCGACAGTTCATGGTGGCCCAAGATGTATACTTGGAAGAAATCCGGGTACAACGTTGGATACTGGTCCACTGACTGTGAAAACTTCTACCAGAGGCGACTCAAAGAGATACAGTCAGGCGGAGGACCCATGACCGCAACCGAGTGGCGGGGGCGACTCAAATATAAGGTAACATACACCGGGAAAATGATGCGTTATATATCTGATATGTCCGATATGGTTCTCGAGGGCAAGGACCAGCACTGGACCTGAGCATATTCCCACTCGGTGTCCCTAAAAAACGTACATACATGATCTTGTTATCTTGGGCTGCTTGACAAATTTCATCTTGATAAACCTGCCCACGACAAAAACGACGGACTGATAGTATGTGAGGCCTATTTCATCTACAAAAATTTACTGTTTGTTATTTCTTGAATGGTATGTTAAGGAAGACATTTACTGCGTTCCATCTACAACAGACGATTCGAAGTGCTCGTTTCCTTGCCACATTTGGTAGGGGAAACCTTGACCCGCACCGCTTCCTTTTCATATCGGGTAGGGGAAACACTGGACATCGGTCCCATTTCGACACATTGAAAATATCCTAAAATTCCAATATTGTAAATAAGCCATTCCTAATTAATACTATCAAATATTCAAATACTATATCCCCAAGTTTGCTAAGAAATTGGCGGACCCGTTGTCGAGATATGGCGAGCTCATCCTGTGTGAAAATGTGTGACATGTGACTGCTTGACTGTGGTGGTGTGACAGGGAGTGTTTGAAATAAACCTCAACCACTGAAATTAACCTGAGAGTGTTCTAAATAGGCCAGAAGTGCAATAGAGCATTGGTGGGCGGTTTTTCAGCAATTCCAACACTAGCCCAACTGATCCAACACTGCAGAGCCACCGTTTGAAATGAACATTGACTGTTGGAATAACCTAGAGAGTGTTCTAAATGGTCCGGGGGTATAATAGAGTCTAAATGAACAGTGCTCTAACAATTCCAACACTAGTTCCGCGATAAGCCTGACGCGAGAGCACGAGCGGCTCAGGCTTATCTGAGGATAAGATAAGCATTGGGGTTTGTTTGAGTGATAGCACATTATCTGTCTCACGTGCGCTCCAGTCGTAGGGCCTTTGCTCAGATGGTTCCTCAGCAATACCGACATTGCCTACTCCATCCTCGCGCCCTCCGTTCAGGCGGTTTCCCTGCCATTTTTCTCGTTTCTCGTTCCCCTCATTCTACTTCAAATTCTCCGATTTCGGTTGTTTCTCAGTTTCCCAGCTCCAAGGTCCTCAGCACATGCTTACTCTGCCCTACCAAGCCCGACATTAGGCCGTCTCTCATCCAAAAATCCCAGGGAAACCCACACATTCTTTCAAATAACATTTCGGTTGGCCCCAGTTTTTCCACCGTAACTAACTTTATCAGTTTTCAATCTTTGGACCCCGGCAAAGTGTCTTTTGCTCCCAGCAATCCGTGCAGCTTGAAGCGGATCGATTCTCACTTATAACACACGAATCACAAAGGGTACTAAGATGATACAGGATATATGTAGCTGTGGATTGGACTTGGGGCAGCATGGGGCTGTGCGATAACAGGGAGGCTAGCGGAACACAACACCCCTGATGAGGATGAAATATGTGTAATATATTTTTAAAACACCGTATACTAATAATCAAGTTGCTCGCTTGCTTTCAAAGCCTCAGCCCCTGCTATAAGCTGAATGGCCCTATCCTCAGGCAGTAGAGCATCAGCAAGGACTTTAACTGTCCCGTCTGGGGTGATACAGACGAAGAATATCATAACACCAATGACGTTCAATGCAACTAACGCTTCGAGATCATTCAGCATCCCAAGTGAGATAGTTGCACCGATGAAGTTCTCCACGCTCAGCTCATAATGGACACACCTCCCGTCCTCTCCATCTTTTAGATAGACCACCAACACTTTGTGGTCTGACCAGCGATTTCCGGGGGCTACACGCCCTGCCATTGCAACAGCTATCCTGCTGAGGATAGTACTATGCCTATCAGCGTAGGCCTGCATCTTTTCTTCGATAGTATGGCTGTTGCTCATTTATGGTGCCGGTACCTTGCACAGGCGCTGTTGGAACCTAAACAATAGTGTTACCCCAGTTGTCGTGGAATAGGCTGTATTATAGTACCCAAATAATAGATACTGTTGGTGCCGTCTATGCACGGTATTAGTGTGGTCGATATATCATATAACAAATGTGTGCCCACCCTCAGTCGTTGTGTCCTTGACTGAGAGTTAGCCGATCAAACGAGCGGCTAAAGTAACGCACGGTCACGTCAGGTGACGGGTATCATGAGCGTGCTGTGTAGTGTAAAGCAAGCGGTGTCAAACGGAGTAGGGGAATGGTGAGGATGTGGAAGGCGGGGGTGGACTCGGGATTGGGGGTCTCAGGTCAAAATCAATATCCGACGAGTGGTAGGGCGGATCAAGAGTCACAGGAATAAATTTGATTGAAGTCTCAACTGTTGCACAATGGCCCGGTTGTATGGAAATGGAATCACTGGAACTGTGAGAGGTGGACGCAAAACGGCGGGAGATAACTGAAAAAATGCAAGGGGGAATCAAATGGCGGGATGCTGGTCCTGAGATAGTGGAAGCCAGGAAGGCAATAAAATGAATAGCAGAGGTTGAAATAACAAGGATGCCATGACGATATGAGTGATGCGACGATGAGAAAATTGTTATATACTTTTTCTAAATAGGTTTGGTTTAGGGCAAGGTTCTGGCCAGGAAAGGCCAGGCTCACTTGCGGATTCAGGACACTCCACGAGTCCGCAATCTAAATAAATTCAAATATCTTGTTATTATATACAATACAAAATCTAGTAAGAATAATGTAAAGGCAGTCCGGATTGGCTGAGTTCGGTGAATCCGCAACATGGGTAGCGCGGATTGGCCGAGTCCTGTGAATCCGCGACATTTTGTGAGGGTAGCGCGGATTGGCTGAGTTCCATGAATCCGCGACATATCGTGAAGGTAGTGTGGATTGGCCAAGTCTCATGAATCCGCGTCATATCGTGAGGGCAGTGCGGATTGGCCAGGTCCTGTGAATCCGCGACATTTTGAGGGCAGCGCGGATTGGCTGAGTTCCGTGAATCCGCAACATACCGTAAAGGCGGCGCGGATTGGCCGAGTCCTGTGAATCCGCAACATTTCGTGAAGGCGGTGCGGATTGGCCGGGTTCCATCAATCCGCAGCATATCATGTGGGCAGAGAACCATCAGTGGCAAACGCATGACGGCCACAGAGCAAGAGTATGTGAATGAAAAAAAAGTGAGAGCCATTCACGATAGAACGCAAGACGGCTATGAATAAAGATTCATCAACCCTTGGATGTTCAACCGTCCAACATTGATGTGGCTTTGTTTGGCTACAGCTTTATCATGTGCACTTTCCCAGCCACCGTTCTGACGGTGACATTGTTTGGCTACACCTTTAGATTTGGTTCAAACAACCAAGTCCCGTCGACCTCACCCGTCCTACCTCGCTCATCCGACCTCTCCTCCCCGTTCTGCTTCTCCTACTTTTCCTGCTCCTCTCACCCGCTCTCCAACCACATCTGGCCACCGGTTACTTACTGTCGGCCCCTCTCATGGTACCGGGTTACTTGAGGTAGAGGGCCGTCACGCGGCAAGTCCGAGTCCATTCAAGATCAAAGAGCTATTAGTATCAGTGTAAAATATATGTATGGGCTTACCACATGTGCGCCTAACTATCAGCCGAAATGTCCCGATTTGGATGTTTGGATGCTGACTGATCGTTGGTTGATTCCTCTTGGGCGCTTCCTCAAGGTTCAACATCTATGGCCGGCGCGAGAAGGTGAGTATCTTCTGCCGAGTGCCCTTCTGACTTCCTCTTTCCATTAGGTATCCTTTTGCAGTCTCGAGGATTGATTCCTTGGAGGGCTGGTGCCACTCCCCCTGGTTTTGAGGGTGAGATATTGCTTGCTGACTCTCTGTAGGATCCTAGAGGCCTCTTGCCACGAAAAGCGTGACGGATAGGTGATTCCAGGTCGCTTCTTGGGTCGCTTTGATAGTCCCTTGAGCTGGGGGAATCTGGTTGAGATCTGGGAAGGTTGATGTTGGGGTTGGACGAAGGTGAGTCCATTGCATGATCATTTTTCATCCATTTTGTCTCATTGTTAGCGCATTCGAAAGCGGTTCTACAGGGCTTTAATTCGCGCCTATTCACGTCCGGTGGTTCATCCGAACGGATTTCGGTAATTTGCCTGGGTGGCCTGGACAAAGATGCGTCCGTTGCGCAATCACTTTCCGACGGATTTACCTGATCGCTAGACCGTTCGAGAGCGGTTCTCAAAGGCTTCAAGATGTGCCCATGCGCGTGCGGTAATTCGACGATTTTATTTCCGGTGCTTTGGCTGGGGCCGGAGATGTGGGGCGCGTTCTTCCCCTCGATCTGGACGGTTCGGGATGCTGGGAGGTCTTTCCTACTATGGTAAGTGCTCCCTTCGACCGCCCCTGATCGCTTCTTTGCCCTACAGATCCTATAACTCGCGGAGTTTTCATCAAAGTCGGTTTGACGGCCTTTGGCCACTTCTGGTTCCTTTTTTGGTGTTTTGGGTATTCATCTTGTGTTGTACGACTTCGTCTTTCATAAAAATTGATTGTATTCATCTGGTGTGATTTCGGGCGGATTCGAGTTTTTTTGTCGACATCTCACACGCGTTTGGGGTTTCAAGATATATTTCGGGCAGTCTATTAGCAAGATCAACGGTGCATTTTGAGGGTCCTGGGGTGGATAGGGCAGGGGTGTCATTATGGGGATATGGGGCATTCGCACGGGGTATATCCGATTATCGTAGGTTCCCCCCACCATGTTCCCTCCATTTCGCCTCGCAACATTGTTGCACACGCCGACTGACATGGCAAACAACACTGCGAGGGCGGGGAGGGCCAGTGGGGTAGCCCCTAGACAGTGCACATGGATCTATGAGGATGATATGAAAGACCGTTGTGTACTCCCTTGTTTGCAAGGTGGCCAGCACCTCTCTTATCTGCGAGAGAGGGCAAAGGATGGGTGTGTGGGCAAACCGGATAGGGACGAGCGTACAGGCAGGAGAAAGGGACAAGCGCACGGGTGGATGGGATGGAGATGAGCATGCGAGGTGGGTGAGCGGATGGCATATGCATGCATCAGTTGCCCATGTTTGTGTGCCATTTGCAAGTTGTCATTCAAGCCGAGAGCAGAGGGGCATGCTTCTAGATCACCAAGTGAATGAATATATAGGAAGAAAACCAGTTAACTCACTTCTCCATTGTTTTCAAAAGCCCATACATCACCCAGCATTGGTTTGTGGGTCATTTGCGGGTCATTGTCCATCATTTCATGTGGCTAGGCAAATCCCGGAATGTGAAACTCCGATCGGTGTAAATTTCACAATCCGACACCGGCTATCACCGCAACAACAGAGCTTATTTCGCTTAGCAGGGCTCATTCTGACATTATAACCGAGTCTAAAAATACTTTTAGGACTCGGAATTGTTTTAAAGGGTGGTAGTCGGTGCTTCATTCACTCTTTCTTGTCCATGCTGCTTCTTTAACTCCACACCACACAGTGTGCCCCCTCTCTTTTGACTTTCCACATTGATGTTCCATCAGTGGTTAGTGAAATGATTGACTTCCCAATCCGACTTTCCGCGCCGCGCATTCTGGCTTTCCCCATGACCATTTTTCGTCAGCGGTCAGTTGAGATTATCAAGACACTGGGATCAATCATCAATCAATCGGACTTTCAATCATACAGGACCTGGCCCTGGTTATTTTACAGGACCCAGGCTTTTCATTACCCTGGGAGATCATCGTGTGGGACTTGGGATTTTATCTGTCGCTCCATGGGTATTCAATTTACGGACTGTATTTCATCTTATCACCTAAAAATATGCCAGTGTACTGCGGATTCATGGATTCCCGCCAATCCGGACAAGGGACCCTTGCTTGGAGAAAATGATCATGTGCGTTCAACCCATTTACATGCAAATGCAAATGGATTTATTTTAATCTACTAGCTTTGTTAGGGCCTACTTGTTTCCACACATATCTACTGATGATCATGGTGGCATTCACCTTTATAATTTGTGAACAATGATGGGATCTGGATAAATATGCTCTCTTTTCTCCCCCAATGGCACTATCATCAATCATCATCATCATCAAATTCCAATGGTGAGCAGGCTTTCACAGTATAGCTATGACCACTGACACCACATGTATGTGAATGTCTAGACAAAAGCACAGGAAAAGATTGATCAGGGTGCCTTGATGGCCATGTGGGCGGGAGTCGCAGGCTGAAAACAAATGCATCTGGATGGCAAAGTCTTGCAGCATGTCATTGGGAGTGCATGATCCTAACTGCTGATGTATTCAGTAGCTTGGGAAAGCTTATAGTGAGGGCCCATCAATTCCACTTTGGAGCTTTCAATGACAGGAATCTGATCCCTGATGAAACGAAAAAGATGCTAGGGGGGATGGCTGGGGGCTGTTTTGCCTCATCTTACCAACATGCAATGAAGGCGCTGATCAAAGTGGACAATATCTCAGTTGGGGATCTTTCACAAGACAGTGATGATCTTCCAAGTGGCAAGCTCACTTTTCTCAAAGCCAAACCTTCCCAGCCAATTGTGATGTTTGGAGGCCAACATCGACATGCCACTCAGGCAGTGCTTCGAAAATGTCTAGAGGATGCCCTCGACAACCTCCAGAAGAAGCGAATGAAGTTGGAGCTCATTGGAGGACCCATGCATTGCAAATATTGAGGCTGATTGTATCGGGGCCGGTCAGGAAATATCCAAGCTATCTTACTGGAAGGTCATAGTTCATTTTTGAATGCGTCTGAACCCTATATCGGTCTTTCTATAGAGGAATTAACACTCATACATTGTCAATACCTGTCAAAAAATCAAACTCACCACGTCTATTGAGAGATACTATATGAAGCACTGTTGGGTATACTGAATCCTAACAATCTGATCACAAAAAAGGGGCCCCTTTTTAATTTCTATAAGGCTGATTTGGCCTCATAGAAGTCAAAAAATAGGAGACTTCTAAGAGCACCAAAAAAGGGAGTAAAAAGGGGATTATAGAGAGAGAAAGGGGAACTTGAGAGATTGCAAACTTAAACTACCATCATCATGCTACCTCCACCACCTCCTAATAAATAATAGTTCCGATGACGAGGCTGACACATATGTGTCTAACCAAGACCCCGCAACTCCATATTTTTTTTGTGTTAATAGGGCAACCACCCAGGCAGGTGTTGTGGTCATCCTGGGGAAATAGTTAGTTTCAGATTGGTTAATTTCCATCAAGTTACTGCAGATTTCACAATCATTCTGGGAAGCTTATTATTGGAGCCGTGGTTGAAATATATGGACAGGCAATGTCCATGGCAGAGGCCAAAGCCACTTGTGAAGTTTTGCCAATGGTCATTCCTCATAAGTCTGATTTTCTACATAATTACTTATTTGCTCTTACTAGACATTACACTGGGCTTGGGCTTGCCTACTACTTTTCAAGGGTAGGTATTTGGTCTGTGATTAGGACTGGTTTGATGAAATGTAAGTGTTTCTATTTCCTCTAATATCTGCTCATAACAGATAAATACAGTGTTTATGATCAGGAGATTGCTCCAATCCCAGATAAAGGTGGCAGGGAAATCTTTGCTACGATGTCCTGGGAGTGGGTCAAACTCAACTCGATTCAAGGTATCAAAGTCCATATTATACAATCATTCCTTGGAGGTACCTTCAAAGAAAAATACCAAAATTTTAGAATTGTAAACAGGCCATCCTTGCATTAGTATGTCCAATATTGTATCCTATAATTTACTAAGGAATTGGCGGACCGTAGGGTTATGGGGGGTGGTAGGGTTTGGTAGGGTTTGAGCCTAGGGTGTGAGGATCCCTAGGAGGTAGGGTGTGGGGATCCCTAGGAGGTAGGGTGTGAGGATCCCTAGGAGGTAGGGTGTGGGGATCCCTAGGAGGTAGGGTGTGGGGATCCCTAGGAGGTAGGGTGTGAGGATCCCTAGGAGGTAGGGTGTGGGGAATTGGGATCCCTAGGAGGCCATCTTTTTATGAGAATGCAAATGATGCCACCATGCCACACAGTGTGTGGCGTGGCATATCACATCTCGGACATCCCACATATATCTGGCACATGCTCATGCACTGACTGGTCCAAGATGACAAGATAGGGCCCAAATTGAATGTATAAATTGTGATATATGTGGGATGTCCGAGATGTGATGTCTGGTACTGGAAATAGAGAGCAAGGATATAGGAAGGAAGCACGACCAGATCCCAGTATTGTGTGAGCCCGAAGCAACAGGAATGAATCGGGGAACGTTTCGTGCGCATGGGTCTCTATTGACATACAATGATTATTCCCCTTTAACCACGAAGAGCCCGGAATGATGGCGTGGACGTTTGGCTCATGTTGGGAACCTTTGGTGCATGAATCGACAATCTTATATAAAACAAGGTTGAGCACTAAACGTAGAAAGGAATTACAAATGGTTGATGCGATCAAAGTCCGAGGCCTAAGTATCCATCGCGATGCCTCACGTAAACGAAGCCTCTGGTGGGTGCGAGCCTAAGGCAAGCGACTTGATGATCCTAGAGCATTCCAGAAAACGGGAGGCTGTGAGTTTGTCACGCGGCTACACTGTTCTGGACGATTGCTGCGGATGGTCGGCTTGAAGGCGGTTTGCTAAACGGAGTGCTGTCTTGAAACCAAACGACAGACCATGTGGTTCCGTCATCGCCGTCTTCGAATAATCATAAAGCCGTGGAGCAGCCTAGGGCTCGGCACTGTACCGTCGACGGTATACGGCCGTATAGTCACGGTTCAGATACGGCTACGGGGCATCCGTACCTCGTACCGTGCTGGCGATTTTTTCGGTGGTTACGGTACGGTACGGTAGGTTTTACGGCCTTAACCGATGGTGTGTGATCGTTTTCGCACAGAAAAGGGTAAAATTGAATTTTGTATTGGCAACTATGGAAAAAAGGGGGCCCCGAGCCGCGGTTGTAGCCCATGGCGGTACGAGACGCGTGCAACCTCATCTCTGGCAGAGCCGGCTATGATTCTGCGGCTATTATGTGGCTGGTCAACTGCTGATTCTGAGTCAGTTTTGATTGTACACGCCTATTTCCGCGATTCAGACGACTCCTGGGGTCAGCCGGAACACAATTGACACATCTTTGCCACGCATTGAGCCACAAAACCCACCAGAAGTGAGGCCAAATGAAGATGCCAGTGACTGTCTATATACGGCTTGTGATGGTATCCAGTGGCCCGTATACCGTCCCGTCAACCAAGTCCCCTGGTGCCCCAACGGCACGTTATGGTGCCCATATTACCGCAGCCGTAAAACCGTATAATACGGTGACGGTGGAGAGCCCTAAGCTGCCGCCGCCGCCATGACTCCTCAGGTGCAATGTACCGTAGGTTAGACCCAGGGTACAGTGCGGTTCAACCAGGATAAGATAGAGATTCGGGTACCAGGGGATGTACCTCTGGAACCGACCTAGTCGTGTGGCATTGGCCAACGTTGGAACATTGAAGGTCGAAAGGGTTCACAAGGGTTTGCACAACAAAGCCACACAAACACAAGTGATTTTGGGCGCGGTTAACAAGATGGACCGTGGTGCCGGAGGTATAACCCCTAGCACCCGGATTTTTTCTTTACTCTGGTCGAGTCGTGCTGTACCTTGGGTTTGACCTATGGCACATTTGCACTAGTGAATATACCCACATCAGGCACGTCGACGAAGGAATGGACTCAAACACAAGCAGGATGTATCACGAATCGCCGTAACTGGGCACTTACACCCGCTACGCTTGGCATATGCTTAACTAACGACTTGGAATATTAACGAGTGGGGAGAAATCCGCTCAGAGACGTTTCGTCAGCGTTGGCACTGGTGTCGTGAGAATCTCGCGGTCTCTAATATCGCGGCTTGTCCAGTCTATTCCCGATCGTCGAGGAAAAATGTGATGAAATGTGATGTATTGGGTACAATGTGCGATTATTATGTATGATATAGGGGAAGGACAGGCGCGGAGACGGGCGGAACGGGGGCGCATTCATTGCCTCTTGTTATAACCCCCCTTACTATGACTTTTTCCTGGTAGGCTGTGAGGGGGCGGAGATGGTGATGTTTGGGGTCCTAGGTTAGGTTGCTGGGGTCAATGGATTAGCTCATGAAGGCATATCGACACTTACGCGCGCGGTATGAGTTGTGGTTGGGCATGGGCAAAGGAATTCCTGACGGGAAAACATATTTATCGATGCAAGATACTAACATAATTCTTCTTCACCTCGGCTCGGGATTCTTTTACTATGATTCTCTTTTTGGAGAAGGGAGGTTTCCCGGCTACGGCCCTCTACGCAACCTTCCTTGTAAATCTCGTTGTGGCTAGTTTATGGGCAACTTACCTCCGCCCTTATCCGCTGGCATGCCATTCATCCGTTTGTGATCCTTCCATTTTTTCCGACTGCGGTCTTCTACGCAGCTCCTTGTGAATTTAATCGTAGCTAATTCACGGGTGATTTACCTCCATCTGAGTTGTCCGCCGGCGTGCCATCTATTCCGTTATGCTTCCTCTTTTGGTGAGAGGGTTCCCGGTCGCGGTTTTCTACGCAGCTCCTTGTCAATCCCATAGTGGTTAATTTATGAGCGGCTTACCTCCACCCTCGTCTGCCGGCATGCTATTCATTCTTTCGTTACCTTCATCCTCCCAAGACGATTGCATTGGCGTGTCATCAGAGCTCAACTCGGGGTTTCCAGCATTCCCTAAGTTTATGCACGTAGCTTCCTTGTAATTCCTCTCGGGGTCAATTTGTGATCAGCTTACCTTCATCCTCCCCAGACGATGGCGTCGGCGTGCCATCAGAGCTCGGCTCGGGGTCTTCGGTATTCCCTATGTTTAGGTCCAAGTTTGATTTATTGGGGATAGATTTCCTCACCGTCACCCCCATCGGAGTCGCTTCCGTAGTCGCCCAGGCCTAGATTGGCGGTGATGTTACTAAAATGGGGAGTATGGCCGCCTGGGGGTATATCTATGTATACCTTGTTAGCCGCCGTCCTCGGTGAGCTCTCCACGGCTTACCTAGTGTCCGGTACCGGATGAACCCCGCGTCAGGCCATTTACGTCCTACTTGTGTGTTTCGTAATCAAAATCAAGTACGAGTAGAAACTCCTGGAACTCACGCTGGAATGTTTTCATTGGGGTGTGGGGTTCATCATCTACGGGAATTTAGCTAGGATTAAGACAGCTACAGTTGAATCACTTACCTTCATCCAGATCCACGTCTGGTTTCTTCGCGAGTAATTGAGGCTCGCCCCCACTGGACGGTGGTACTTCGGGTGGCGCTTGACTTTCTTTTTTTTTCCCTTTGGGCTTTTTGGTTCGTTCTTTGATATGCGTGGGTGGGGCTTGACAAACGGCACTCCTGGAGTCACCCACATCCACGTTCATATCCATATTGTTAGTGACTGATCTCTTCTTCGATTTTTCCTTCTTCGCTTTTGTATCATCCCCCGGTGGCCTGGCTGAACGCTTGTCAGATTTCTTTGACGCCTGGATTGCCCGGACCTCGGTTGAGGTTTCGACGACGGTACCGCCATCCGCAATTGCGGCGGTGGTTGCCTGTCCCTCGGTAGAGGTTTCGACGACGGTACTCCCATCCGCATCTGCAGCGGTGGTAGCGGGTAGAATGGTTACGGCTGGAGCTCTGGCCTGTTTCTTTTTCCGGGGCGGTTTCTGCATCCTAGGAGCGTCTGTCCCCGTCGCAGCACATTCTGAAAGTTCATCTGGATCCGTGTCAGTTAGAGTTGTAGATTGCCTTTTCCTCTTGTTGGGAGCAAGGGTTTCGTCTCCGTTCGAATCCTCGTCATCAAGCGCATTCCCGGAGAGGAGCTGGACCAAATCTAATAAGCAGGTGAGAGAAAGTAATGTAATCGCTAGATGATAACGCACTCTGGCCGGCCTTTTGATTGAGAAAAGCTTCCAGAAGCTCGCTCTTTCCTTGTGCCATTCCTGAGAGCAAGATATCGGTCGTTTTGTCGGCCAGGAGGCGGTACATATGAACGATCTTTTTCTGTGGTTGCCGGTGCGCCCGGCCCCGAATTTGATGTTCATCCTGAGCACTCCAGGGTTGATCCTGATTCATTCGTCAGTCAATTATACCACTACTATATTTTGGAGCTCAGTTCACGCACGAGGAGGATAATAGTATCAGCGACAGATAAGTTTAGCCCGGCCGTTCCGACACTGGAGAAGATCAGAACACGGGGCCCGTTGGGCATGTGGAATTTCTCGACCATCTCCCGTCGGCGGGCAGGGCGCATTTTCCCATCCATGTAGCAGCACTCTATTCCATAAAGCGAAAGAATCTGCAAAGGCGGTGAGCGGTAGTTGATCGGAGGTGCAACAGGACTTTACACGTCGCAGGAGGGGGCCAAGCGAGGGAAACTCCTGGTAAATCAAGATCCGCCTCGTTTTGGTGCAAGGAGTGGATGGCAACTCAGGGAAAAAGGCCTCTCCGTCGTGGAAGGTAACTGGTGGTGCATCATCCCTAGACAAAAGATACTTGCATAACTTCGCGCAGACGTCAATCTTGGTTGATTTTACTGGTATCCATTCTTCGAGCGTTTTGAAAGTCGGGATAACTGAATTGGGATCCTCTCGAGCAAAGCCAAGAGCCATCCGGTACTCGAGGTAGAATCGCTTAGGAGATCTAATTTAGCAATATTGAAAATGCGATCATAGTGCTGCGTACCTTTGTCGTGAATTCGTTCAGTCCATTAGCAGTGGAAATACTAGTACTAATATTAGAGTTCGCCTTGGAAGGGAGCTTGGGCTTACGAATCTTGGTTCACCTCAGCCAAGGTAAGGATAACACCCATCTCTCGATCCGTCAACTTAAGGATGGCGTGGATTACCACGCATGGGGGGAGTTCAAGGAGGCACTTCCCCCAGTAATCTTTACTATCTGGTGTTCTCCGAATTATGTGGCCGGCGAACGATTTGTGCATGCGGGCAATAGAAGAGAGATGAATCAGGCGTAAGTTATTTAACGCTTCTTTTTGTTCCTCCTCGGACTCGGCTTTCGCGACCACCATATTCCGTTTGGCCCGGCGAGATGCCCGCATATCGTCTTTTTCGTCTTCGGCGGATCTATCCTCCAGGAACTCGGGGATGCCAATGATACGTCCAATCGCGAGAATATCCTTGAATTATTCAGTAACGTTACATATCAGGAATATGCTTCCTTTACTTTTGGTGCAGTTTGCAGCGGGGTTGCGGTTAACCCTAGTATAATTTCCCCTTGCTCGCGCAGTCTAAGGGCAGCAAAATACTTTACCCCAATATTCCGCATTTGATGAATTTCGTCAATGGTGACAGTGAGGTACTTTTGGCCAAACATCGTTTTCGACAGGTCAGTCCTCCGAGCTTTGGGTAAATCCCACGGCTTGCGATCTTTGGATTTGTTGGCCCCCGCGTAGCAGTATAAGAAATCGGATTGAAGTGCCTGCGTAGACGCATATTAGGATATACATTGAAGAGTGATTGAGTTACGGTATTCACTTACCGCTTGGGTCGCTAGAATTATCACCTGCTGTTTATCGTGCTTGGATTTTGCCAACGGACCCGATTCTCCCCAAAATTCTTCCTGTTGAAGTTTTGATCCTGGGTAAACTAAAATATCCATCCCTTTCGGCAAGAAAAATGTCTTAAATTCTTGCTCCCATTGACCAACGATAGTCACGGGAACAACGACGATGTGGGGACGCCCGGGGATAATTTTGTCGGTTCCCCGATGCGAATATTTTTCTGGTGGACGTATGCTTCATAAATCAATGTAGGAGTTTACAACAAAGACTTACGGAGAATGGGGGGAAGGGGCAAATCAGAATTCCTCAGCCAGATGATATGGTTGAGAAACCCAATGATCGATAAAGCGATCGCAGTCTTGCCTAGACCAACCTCATCAGCGATCAACATCCCCAGGCAACTCGTAGCTCGAGGCTCAGCACTAAACAAGCCCCGAATTATGGCGTGCACTGCAACGAGCTGATGCCAATGCAAGCGAATGGGGCTGACCGCATCAGGGTGGGTGGACTTGAGAGTTTCGAGCAACCCCGGATGGTCCCATCCATTCAAACCGAGGTGATGTCGCAAAGATGCAAATTGGAAAGGTCGGGAATCGGTAAAACCCAATTCGTGATTGAGGCGAACTTCATCCATGGTAACTTCGATATCCACCCCCAAATCCCCGTCGCGGGAGAGATCGCAAAGCGTTGGGTCTATTTCCGCGTGAGCCGCGAACGCATTAATTTCGTCTGGGTCTGCTGAGAATAAGTCGTCGTATAGGCGGACGAGATCGGCCACATCCTCCTCAGAGGCTAGCTGGGACAGCATATCTTTTGTGGGTTTGGAAAGCCCTGGGAGAGGTATTGGTGTGTGCAATAATAATAAGGGGCAGGCGCACCTTTGCTCGGGCTATCTGCGGCGGGTTCGGCCACTTTTTGTCCCATCGCGTCAAGTAAGTCAGTTATAGTGGCCATCATCCTAGCCACCTCCTCTAGGTGATCCTGGACACCAAAAAGCTCAGCGAGAAGTTTCCAGCGATTCAGCAAGTGCATGGCCTTCTGGATTTTGGCTTTTGTGATCGGCGGTTTATCCAGGTCTGTGGCAGGGGTAAATGAGACGAGCACGGGTATAGGGGAATATTGCTCACCAGAAAATGCTTCTTTAGCATTCGACTTGCGTCGATCAAGATCCTTTCGAGTACGGGAATATTGGCGCCTGAGCGTGTCCCAGACTTTTTGTACGAAAAATTTGGACCGACGACCTAATCGCAGGGAGAGCGTGCTCCCCTGTCTGGTCCATAGCGTCTGAACCAAAGAGCTTCAAGGCCACATTGTCGATGACTATGGGGATCCACATGTCTCCCGGAGGCCATTTGTCTGTCGAGCCGCCGCGGAGCATTGTAAGGGGGTGGATACGTTCCTCGCTCAAACAAGCCACAATGGTAGCGTGGAGGCCCCATTCGCGCCAGCGATCTCCAATCCACCGCCTCCATTTTGCACGACCTGGCACCACCTCCCCTCCCTTTCTTTGCGTAGCGAACTGTTTTTTGGCATCTTCTGACCCTTTTGCGATATATTGATCGAAATATGACCGGATATCCCGAGCATCAACAGTATTCCAATCAGAAGGTGGGGGGTTACCGTCGGTGGGGAAGAGTCCATGGTTTATACCCGTCAATGATTGCCATACTGGCCATCTCCAGGGAATTTCATTTTCGCACCAAAGTTTTATAAATGCCTCTGCAGGAGTGTG